>CANJKZ010000141.1:0-79106 GCA_947471745.1 Closterium sp. Naga37s-1 | reverse complement strand
CCCCCCCCCCCCCCCCCCCCCCCCCCCCCCCCCCCCCTCCTCCCCTCCTCCCTCTCTCCTCCTGCACTGCTGCTCTTCCGCTCGTATGTTTCTCTTCCCATGGCTGTTTCTCCGCTCTCTACACCCGCTATATTCTTCCCGCCCACTCTCCTCCCCTGGTAATATCACACCACCACATCCTAGCATTCTCAACCACCTTGCTGTTATCTGTCTTCTCCCCCCCCTCCCCCCCTCTCCCCCCACCCCCCCTCTTGCCTAGCTCCAAGCCACTTGCTTCAACTCTTAAACACTCCCCTCTCTTCCCTCCTCCTCCCCCTCCCCACCCTCCCCTCCCATCTTCCCCCTCGCCTTCTCCTCACGCCTGTGTGTGCGCTCTCCTTGCTGCGCGTGGCAGGTGTGTGCGCTGGAGTGGAGTCGGCATGAGAAGGAGATCCTGTCGTCGCACGGGTACAGCCTGAACCAGCTGTGCCTCTGGCGCTACCCCTCCATGGCCAAACTCGCTGAGTTCACCGGCCATACCGCTCGCGTGCTGCACCTTGCCCAGGTAACTGCCACTTGCCAACCACTTAGTTCTGCAGATGAAACTCAACCCCCACCATGTTTCAGTTGCTGGAAAAATCAGACTGTTGTGTATGTATCACCGAAATTGTCCAAGAAGGTTGTAGTAGCACCTGAGCTGGCATATAACTCGTCATATCTCTCTCCCTTTCTCTCACTGGGCACTCGCTCACCTCTTGCCAGAGTCCGGATGGGTACACAGTGGTCTCAGCTGCTGCTGATGAGACGCTGCGATTCTGGAATGCATTTGGGGACCCCGATGGAGATAAGAAGGGAGGGAAGGGTGGGGGAAGAGGATGTGAGAGGCGCATTGGGGGAGGAGGAGGGGGTGTTGCGGCATGTGATGAAGACGGTGTTGCCTCTGCACGCTGCTCGTTGCTGCGGTCTCACATTCGTTAATGCCTTATGTCATGTGGTGCTCGCCTGACAGACTGCACAGTATTCGAGCTGGCTATTAGGTGTTAGGGACCACCAAGCAATTACACTATAGCGACAGACAGCAGTGCATGAAATTTTAGGGGAGCTTCACGTCGACCATAGGTGTGTGGATGGCAAGCACGCGGAGGTAGCAAGGTATAGCTGTGCTTCATAATTGTTCTGCACAAAAGTCATGGTAGCGTGGAGAAATTGTTCCATGCTCCATTTATACGCAGTCAGTTGCCTTTTTAGCATGTGACTTATTATTATATGGAGATTTTATGTAAGAAGTATTCATTTTCTCTTACAGCATTGCTGGTTAGTCAGCTGTTGGATTCTGCACCACATCTTTCAGGAACATGGCTTTGTAGCTCACGTGGATACTGCTGGGGGTGACGCGATGGTGACGCATTTTTGACAAGGTAGCAAGGGTACAGTGCGCACCATAGAGTGCTTTTGTCTGATTGGCCAGTCGACGTTTCACGTGCACAACTGCAGAGCGCTCTATTGTGTACACACCCATCCGCAAGCAGAACACAGCTCCTCACGAGTTTCTGCCGTGCTGGGTTTTGTGATAACGCGTATGCCCCCCCTTACATCGTCGCCATTCATGTGCGGCATTTTCTAGGTAGGTAGGAGTGATACGTAGAGGCTCCATTTTCCATTGCTGGACATTCATCCCCTGGTCTGAATCTTGCAATCGTGCAACCTCAGTCTATATCCACTCCGTTTATTCTTACCGCCTCAGTTAGTAGATTTCGAGCCCTGCCGATGATACATGGGTGCGAAGAACGTCACTGCGCTTATATATTACATTAATTGAACCCCCTTGGTTAGCCCTCTTAGCGTGTCCGCATAATCCTCGATTGCGTTTCTTTGCTCTAGCCGTCTCTATCAGTGCTGTCGTATTTTTTGTCGAACAGCGAACGACACGAAGACTCGACTCTGAACAAATTAGCCCTTCTCGGCGTTACGAACCGTGTGCGACGCTGACAAGTAGCAGCAGGTTCATGCGACAACCGTTTGCCTGATGGCGATATCGTCATCCGTCGAGCGACTGCTCACTGTCCAACACTGTACGATACGAAACCCGGCCGTTTTTTGCCGCACGCCCTATCTATTCTAGACGCTCTTGTCCCCCATTTCTTTCAGGCAGAATTTACGTTCAAGCAATGCTTCCTCCTCGGCCCCATTGTCCTACCCATTGTCCAAAGTTCCATATCCACTTTTTCCGCACCCGTTTATCCCCTAACAATCTTTTCCCGCCCATTGCTCCCGCGCATGTGTTTTGTGTGTCGCATGCATCGCACGTCGCATCGCAGACGACTGGGCGGACGAGATATTACTCATGGTGCGTCCCTCTCTACCCTCTCTACCCTCCTCCCATTTTCCCCTGTTCCCTCACTGCGACCCCCGCCCTTCCGAGCCGCCTCGTTGTGTGAAGTTTTTGTGTTGTTTCAACTCGTCATGCGACACTGCGACCTTCGGAAGCCGTGCTCGCTCACTCGCTGCAACTGCCATCAAATTCACCTCCATTCCACGCCAATCACTGCGTGTGCGTGCGTGCCAACTCCTCACCCACACAATCCCCCATTCTCTCTGCGCAATCCATGCATTCCGTGCATTGCGTGTATTGCGTGCCTTGCGTGCGTGGTGCGCATTCCTTCCATGCCCGGCGGCGGCGGCGGCGGCGGCGGCGGCGGGGGCGTGTGCGAGCAGGGGCAGGAGCCGATAAAGTGGGACCTGGAGGAGATGGAGCGGCACCTGGCAGAGCCCAACTTCAACGGCGAGCCCGCCAAGGTGCGCCCCCCCTACCCGCCAAGGTGCGCCCCTCCGCCCGCCAAGGTGCGCCCCCCTGCCCGCCAAGGTGCGCCCCTCCGCCCGCCAAGGTGCGCCCACCCACCCGCCCGCCAAGGTGCGCCCACCCACCCGCCCGCCAAGGTGCGCCCACCCACCCGCCCGCCAAGGTGCGCCCACCCACCCGCCCGCCAAGGTGCGCCCACCCACCCGCCCGCCAAGGTGCCCCCCCCGTCCGCCAAGGTGCGCCCCTCCCGCCCTCCCACCTGCCCAGTCTTGCCACATGCCCCGATCATCCCGCACAGGGCGAGCCGGGAGTTGGGGGAAGATGAGGTGAGGTGAGGTGAGGTGAGATGAGGTGAGGTGGGTTGGGGCAGAGTGGGTTGGGATAGGGTGAAGTACAGCCTCGCTTACATGGCTCAGAGATTATTCACACACCCATTCACACAGACGATGCTCGTATTCTTGTTGTGTCACCATCACGACCACCACGCGTCATCCTGTGCCAGGTGGCGATCTTCTACTCGTGGTTCGACAGCTGCTTCTACCCTCTCGTGCGCTCCCATCTGGAACACCGTGACAAGCTGCTTCTGCCCGCCCTTACCGAGAGAATCAAAGGTGGGGCGGAAAGTGGTGATGTGCAGGGTGCAAGGGTGCACGGATGCATGGTTGCAAGCGAGGCCAGGACTGCTCACTGTTGTAAAGGGTAGGTCCAAAGGCGGGCAGGTGCTTAGGGTCCCTTGCAGAGTCACTGGAAGCCCACAGGTGGTTGATAAAGGCGTGTCTGCCATCATAGGAACACACACACACAGATGCACACTTGAGCGCACACATATGTGCTCTACAGGTCAGATTTCCAGGACTCTCTCTCGTCAAATCCTCTCCGCATACACCCACACCCCCCCCCCCCCCTCCCCCTCCCCCTCTCCCCGATCCTCCCCTTTCCTCCGTCTACCTCTCAGAGCGGCCCTCCGAACGAGGTATCAGCGCCGCTGTTCCACGGCCATAGAGCTGATGGACGAGGTGAAGCACATGCGCGCTGACTTTGACCACGCGCAGATGGACGACCGCCCCAACGTCGCTGGTGCGTGCCTTGCTTCGAGGGCTTTGTGGGAAGGAGGGAGGGAGGGAGGGAGGGAGGGAGGGAGGGAGGGAGGAGGGAGGGGAGGGAGGGAGGGAGGGAGGGAGGGAGGGAGGGAGGGAGGGAGGGAGGGAGGGAGGGAGGGAGGGAGGGAGGGAGGGAGGGAGGGAGGGAGGGAGGGAGGGAGGGAGGGAGGGGAGGGAGGGAGGAGGGAGGGAGGGAGGGAGGGAGGGAGGAGGGAGGGAGGGAGGGAGGGAGGGAGGGAGGGAGGGAGGGAGGGAGGGAGGAGGGAGGGAGGAGGAGGGAGGGAGGGAGGGAGGGAGGGAGGGAGGGAGGGAGGGAGGAGGGAGGGAGGGAGGGAGGGAGGGAGGGAGGGAGGGAGGGAGGGAGGGAGGGAGGGAGGGAGGGAGGAGGGAGGGAGGGAGGGAGGGAGGGAGGGAGGGAGGGAGGGAGGGAGGGAGGGAGGGAGGGAGGGAGGGAGGGGAGGGAGGGAGGGAGGGAGGGAGGGAGGGAGGGAGGAGGGAGGGAGGGAGGGAGGGAGGGAGGGAGGGAGGGAGGGAGGGAGGGAGGTGCGGGGAAGGGAACACGAAGGCGAAGGAAGGAGAAGCATTGGCGGCGTTGCGCCAGGGGGAATCAAACAGGCAGTTTGCTGTGCGTGTGGCTTGTACGTCTTGACTTCCTGTTGTTTGGTCATACTTCCCTCTTATCTATCCCCAACCGCCCTCACCTGCCCCTTTCCCCCATGTCGCTTCACCTGCCTCATTCATCCTCCCTCGGTCCCTCAGAGGTGTTGCGGCAGAAGCTGACTCAGCTGTCGCGCATCTTCCACCGGCAATTCGATGCTGAAATGGACTTCTACCCTTGTACGGACGTGGTGGGGGAAGGATGAGGGGGGAGGATGGGGAGGGGTAGTAGGAAGGTGGAGGAAAGGCAGAGGAAGGTCAAAGGAAGAAGAAGCTTTTTAAAGTTCAAACACCACTGCCATGCTGTCATTATACGGAACAACAGTAGTTCGTATGGTGTTGAAACGGGTCGGGGTGGACACCTGAATGGTTAGATGGCGGAATGGAGTGGATGGCGCAAGGAGTGTATGGTTAGATACTGAGTGGGTTTGTTCTGGTGGTTCAGGCTGGTACAGGTGGAACGAGTACTGCAATAAGGCTTGCACAGTGAGATGGTTCTGAATTTGCAGTCAGTGCAATGATTTCCTAGTTCGTTCTCCCCCCTTCCTGCCCCTCAGTCCTCCTCCGTTGTCTCCCTTCCTGTCCTCTCCTGTCCTCTCCTCTCCTCTCCTCTCCTCTCCTCTCCTCTCCTCTCCTCTCCAATTCTCTCCTCTCCTCCCCTTCCCACCCCTTCTGCATCTCCCCAACCACCAGCGAGGGTGCGGCATGCGTTCATGCCCACGGAGGCAGAGAGCATTCTGGTGGAGGCGGAAAGCCACGTGGGATTCTTCCTCGCTTCCACTCGCCTTCCCTGGATCTTCCATGGTCTCGAGAGGTAGGCTGTGTGCTGCTTCAGTGCGGACGGTTGGTGGGATGCAAGTGCATGCACGGGCATGTGTGCGCATGCACATGCGTGCATGTGGCATGTGTGTGCATGTGTGCATGCGCAGCGTTCATGCATGTGTGTGTGCATGTGGTTTGCAAGATTGCATATGTGCTTGCATGTGTGCTCGTGTGTGCGCACACATGCATACACGTGTGTGTCTCTCCCATCTCCTCCCGGCCCCTTTTCGACTGCCCCCATTTATACTTCCTTCAACCCACCCGCTTCACTGCATGCTTAAACCTTTTCCTCTCAACATCCTGGCCTGGCCTTCCGCATATCACATCTCTTCGCCCCCACTGCCCCCATCCCAGGTGGGCAAGTCCGGGCAAGCCTGAGAAGTTTTTGGAGCGGCTACCGTGGGTGCACAGGTTGCTGCTGGAGTACTGGTGGGAGCCGGTGTACCTGCGCTGCAACTGGCTGCTGCTGCAATCACTAGCTGACCCCGTGGAGGAGGATAAGCTGTGACAAGCGTGGTGTGCACAATTTCTTGCTGTCAACTCAAAAACCGGCTACCGCTGCTGCAGTCACTTGCAGAAACAATGGAGGATGAGCTCCGAGAGGCGTGGTGTGTGGTGTACACCAGTAGTACCGCACCTGGTAATGGAACAGACTGTAATGTAGCAGACCAGCGTGTACAGTGAGATTGTTTTGTTCAAAATTAGATTTGTCAGAAACATGTTACAACCTGGGGAAAAAAAATACCAGGGATGGTGTGGTGTTACTTTGCATCATCGTGTGGGATGCAACTTTCAGAGCCAGCAGGCAAAAGTGCAATGTTTGGCGTGTACCATCTTCCCCCGTCACGTGGCATGTCTCATGCATTGGACCAGCAGTGTTAGCAAAGGCAATGCTAACCCTACGCGCACGCATCATGGAAGCCAACAGCAACGCTACCAGCTCCAACCCAATACACCTGCCCCTCAGTGCACCCAGGGCTGGAATTAATGGCAGCTATAGAGAATGTGGTGCTCACACATTAGAACACCCACGGCTGTTACCTCACATCTTCACCGCATGGTGCCGACTCACCTCATATCTGCAACCCATGGCGTCGACTCGCCTCACATCTGCACCCCATGGCGTCGATTCGCCTCACATCTGCACCCCATGGCGTCGAATCACCTCACATCGCCACCTCATAGTGTCAACTCACCTCACATCTCCACAACATGCTGTCGACACACCCTCACATCTACACCGCATGGTGCCAATTCACTTCACATCGCCACCGCATGGCATTGACTCACCTCAGGCAGCATTAGTTGAGTAGGGGGCTCACTGGTGCAGCATAAGTTGAGTATGAGGCTCACCGGTCCAGCATGAGTTGAGTGGGACGCTCATTGGTGTAGTATAAGTTGAGTGGGAGGCTCATCGGTTAGAGTTGACTCGTAGGTTTGATGGGACTAGTAGGTTCGAGGTGACTAGTAGGTTTGAGGTGACTAGTAGGTTCGAGGTGACTAGTAGGTTTGAGGTGAATAGTAGGTTTGAGGTGACGAGTAGGTTCGAGGTGACTAGTAGGTTTGACGTGAATAGTAGGTTTGAGGTGACTAGTAGGTTTGAGGTGACTAGTAGGTTTGATGTGACTAGTAGGTTTGAGGTGACTAGTAGGTTTGATGTGACTAGTAGGTTTGAGGTGACAAGAAGGTTTGAGGTGACTAGTAGGTTTGAGGTGACTAGTAGGTTCGAGGTGACTAGTAGGTTCGAGGTGACTAGTAGGTTTGATGTGACTAGTAGGTTTGAGGTGACTAGTAGGTTTGAGGTGACTAGTAGGTTTGATGTGACTAGTAGGTTTGAAGTGACTAGTAGGTTTGAGGTGACTAGTAGGTTTGAGGTGACTAGTAGGTTCGAGGTGACAAGTAGGTTTGATGTGACTAGTAGGTTTGAGGTGACTAGTATGTTTGATGTGACTAGTAGGTTTGAGGTGACTAGTAGGTTTGAAGTGAATCGTAAATTTGAGTTGAAGTCAGTTGGAGGTCAGGTTTGAGGGATGTTTGAGGTCAGGTGTGACGTCAGGTTTGACGTCAGGTTTGAGGTCAGGTTTGAGGTCAGGTTTGATGTCAGATTTGAGGTCTGGTTTGAGGTCGGTTTGAGGTCCGGTTAGACGTCAGGTTTGACGTCAGGTTTGAGGATAGGTTTGAGGGTCAGGTTTGAGGCTAGGTTTGAGCTCAGGTTTGAGGTCAGGGTTGAAGTCAGGTTTGATGTCAGGTTTGAGGTCAGGTTTGAGGTCAGGTTTTACGCCAGGTTTGACGTCAGGTTCGAGGGAGGTTTGAGGTCGGGTTTGATGTGAGGTTGGAGGTCAGGTTGGAGGTCAGGGAGGTCAGGTTGGAGGTCAGGTTGGACGTCAGGTTTGACGTCAGGTTTGACGTCAGGTGTGACGTCAGGTTTGATGTCAGGTTGGAGGTCAGGTTTGATGTCAGGTTTGACGTCAGGTTTGACGTCAGGTTTGAGGGAGGTTTGAGGTCAGGTTGGAGGTCAGGTTTTAGGTCAGGTTCGACGTCAGGTTTGACGTCAGGTTTGACGTCAGGTTGGAGATCACGGGGTCAGGTTTGGGATCAGGTTTGACGTCAGGTTTGAGGTCAGGTTTGAGGTCAGGTTTGAGGGAAGTTTGAGGTCAGGTTTGACGTCAGGTTTGACATCAGGTTTGACGTCAGGTTTGAGGTGAGGTTCGACGTCAGGTTCGAGGTCAGGTTTGACGTCAGGTTTGATGTCAAGTTTGAGGTCAGGTTTGAGGTCAGGTTTGAGGTCAAGTTTGAGGCCAGGTTTGACGTCAGGATTGAGGTCAGGATTGAGGCAAGGTTTAAGGTCAGGTTTGAGGTCAGGTTTGACGTGAGGTTTGACGTCAGGTTGGAGGTCAGGTTTGGGGTCAGGTTTGACGTCAGGTTTGACGTCAGGTTTGAGGTCAGGTTTAAGGGAAGTTTGAGGTCAGGTTTGAGGTCAGGTTTGACGTCAAGTTTGATGCCAGGTTTGAGGTCAGGTTTGAGGTCAGGTTGGAGGTCAGGTTTGAGGTCAGGTTTGACGTCAAATTTGACGTCAGGTTGAAGGTCAGGTTGGAGGTCAGGTTTGAGGTCAGATTTGACGTCAGGTTTGATGTCAGGTTTGAGGTCAGGTTTGACGTCGAGTTTGACGTTAGGTTTGAGGTCAGGTTTGAGGTCAGGTTTGAGGTCAGGTTTGAGGTCAAGTTTGGCGCCAGGTTTGAGGTCAGGTTTGACGTCAGGTTTGAGGGAGGATTGAGGTCAGGTTTGACATCAGGTTTGACGTCAGGTTTGATGTCAGGTTTGAGGTCAGGTTCGATGTCAGGTTTAAGGTCAGGTTTGACGTCAAGTTTGACGTTAGGTTTGAGGTCAGGTTTGAGGTCAGGTTTGACGTCAGGTTTGAGGTCAGGCTTGAGGTCAGGCTTGACGTCAGGTTGGAGGTCAGGTTTGAGGTCAGGTTTGACGTCAGGTTTAGGTTTGACGTCAGGTTTGACGTCAAGTTTGACGTCTGGTTGGAGGTCAGGTTGAAGGTTAGGTTTGGGGTCAGGTTTGGGGTCAGGTTTGACGTCAGGTTTGAGGGAGGTTTGGGGTCAGGTTTGACGTCAGGTTTGACGTCAGGTTTGAGGTCAGGTTTGAGGTCAAGTTTGAGGTTAGGTTTGACGTCAGGTTGGAGGTCAGGTTTGATGTCAGGTTTGACGTCAGCTTTGAGGTCAGGTTTGATGTCAGGTTTGAAGTCACGTTTGAGGTCAGGTTTGAGGTCAGGTTTGACGTTAGGTTTGACGTCAGATTAGATGTCAGGTTTGATGTCAGGTTTGACATCAGGTTGGAGGTCAGGTTGGAGGTCAGGTTTGAGGTCAGATTTGACGTCAGGTTTGAGGGAGGTTTGAGGTCAGGTTTGACGTCAAATTTGACGTCAGGCCTGATGTCAGTTTTGATGTCAGGTTTGACGTCAGGTTGGAGGTCAGGTTGGAGGTCAGGTTTGATGTCAGGTTTGAAGTCAAGTTTGACGTCAGGTTTGACGTCAGGTTTGACGTCAGGTTTAACATCAGGTTTGACGTCAGGTTTGACGTCAGGTTTGACGTCAGGTTTGACGTCAGGTTTGACGTCAGGTTTGACGTCAGAATTGACGTCAGGTTTGACAGCAGGCTTGACGTCAGGTTTGAGGTCAGGTTTTACGTCAGGTTTGAGGTCAGGTTTGATGTCAGGTTTGACGTCAGGTTTGAGGTTAGGTTTGACGTCAGGTTTGATGACAGGTTTTACGTCAGGTTGGAGGTCAGGTTGGAGGTTAGGTTTGGGGTCAGGTTTGACGTCAGGTTTGTGGGAGGTTTGAGGTTAGGTTTGAGGTCAGTTTTGAGGTCAGGTTTGAGGTCAAGTTTGAGGATAGGTTTGACGTCAGGTTGGAGGTCAGGTTTGACGTCAGGTTTCAGGTCAGGTTTGAGGTCAGGTTTGACGTCATGTTTGAGGTCAGGTTTGACGTCACGTTTGACATCAGGTTTGATGTCAGGTTTGAGGGAGGTTTGAGGTCAGGTTTGACGTTAGGTTTGACGTCAGGTTTGACGTCAGGTTTGATGTCAGGTTTGACGTCAGGTTTGACGTCAGGTTGGAGGTCAGGTTGGAGGTCAGGTTTGAGGTCAGGTTTGACGTCAGGTTTGAGGGAGGTTTGAGGTTAAATTTGGGGTCAGGTTTGACGTCAGGTTGAAGGTCAGGTTGGAGGTTAGGTTTGAGGTCAGGTTTGACGTAAAGTTTGATGTCAGGTTTGAGGTGAGGTTTGACGTCAGGTTTGAGGTCAGGTTTGAGGTCAGGTTTGAGGGCAGGTTTGAGTTCAGGTTTGAGGTCAGGTTTGAGGTCAGGTTTGACTTCAGATTTGAGGTCAGGTTTGAGGTCAGGTTTGACAACAAATATGACGTCAGGTTTGACGTCAGGTTCGACATAAAGGTTTGACGTCAGGTTTGACGTCAGGTTTGACGTCAGGTTTGAGGTCAGGTTTTACGTCAGGTTTGAAGTCAGGTTTGAAGTCAGGTTTGACGTCAGGTTTGAGGGAGGTTTGAGGTCAGGTTTGAGGTTAGGCCTGACGTCAGGTTTGACATCAGGTTTGACGTCAGGTTTGACATCAGGTTTGACGTCAGGTTGGAGGTCAGGTTGGAGGTAAGGTTTGGGGTCAGGTTTGATGACAGGTTTGGGGTCAGGTTTGACGTCAGGTTTGAGGTCAGGTTTGAGGTCAGGTTTGAGGGAAGTTTGAGGTCAGGTTTGACGTCAGGTTTGTCATCAGGTTTGACGTCAGGTTTGAGGTGAGGTTCGACGTCAGGTTCGAGGTCAGGTTTGACGTCAGGTTTGAAGTCAGGTTTGACGTCAGGTTTGACGTCAGGTTTGACGTCAGGTTTGAGGCCAGGTTTGAGGTCAAGTTTGAGGTCAGGTTTGACGTCAGGATTGAGGTCAGGATTGAGGTCAGGTTTAAGGTCAGGTTTGAGGTCAGGTTTGACGTGAGGTTTGACGTGAGGTTTGAGGTCAGGTTTGAGGTCAGGTTTGACGTCAGGTTTGACGTCAGGTTTGATGCCAGGTTTGAGGTCAGGTTTGAGGGCAGGTTTGAGGTCAGGTTTGAGGTCAGGTTTGACTTCAGATTTGACGTCCGGTTTGAGGTCAGGTTTGACGTCAGGTTTGACGTCAGGTTTGAGGTCAGGTTTTACGTCAGGCTTGAAGTCAGGTTTGACGTCAGGTTTGACGTCAGGTTTGAGGGAGGTTTGAGGTCAGGTTCGAGGTTAGGCCTGACGTCAGGTTTGACATAAGGTTTGACGTCAGGTTGGAGGTCAGGTTGGATGTTAGGTTTGGGGTCAGGTTTGATGTCAGGTTTGACGTCCAGTTTTAGGGAGGTTTGGGGTCAGGTGTGACACCAGGTTTGACGTCAGGTTTGAGGTCAGGTATGACGTCAGGTTTGACGTCAGTTTTGAGGTCAGGTTTGAGGTCAGGTTTGACGTCCAGTTTTAGGGAGGTTTGGGGTCAGGTGTGACACCAGGTTTGACGTCAGGTTTGAGGTCAGGTATGACGTCAGGTTTGACGTCAGTTTTGAGGTCAGGTTTGAGGTCAGGTTTGATGTCAGGTTTGACGTCAGGTTTGAGGGAGGTTTGAGGTCAGGTTCAACGTCAGGCTGGAGGTCAGTTTGGAGGTCAGGTTTGACGTCAGGTTTGAGGTCAGGTTGGAGGTTAGGTTGGAGGTCAGGTTGGAGGTCAGGATTGAGGTCAGGTTTGAGGTCAGGTTTGACGTCAGGTTTGAGGTCGGTTTGAGATCAGGTTTGAGGTCAGGTTTGACGTCATATTTGACGTCAGGTTTGACATCAGGTTTGACGTCAGGCTTGACGTCAGGTTTGACGTCAGGTTTGAGGTCACGTTTGACGTCAGGTTTGAGGTCACGTTTGACGTCAGGTTTGAGGTCAGGTTTGACGTCAGGTTTGAAGTTCAGTTTTTGTTCGAGCATGCAGCAAGAGACCAACGCGCTACAGAAATGAATCAAAGACAGAAAGCGATATGGATGGCAAGTGGGCGAGTAAAGGGGTTAGCGACTTAGTGGCGGTACAACGGGTTGAGCGACGGAGGCAGCAGCCCTCCCAGCAGCAGAGTGACTCCCATCATCAACGGCCCTCCGCTTTGACCCTGGGACGAGGAAATGGGTCGGAGAGAGAAGGCAGAGTGGAAGGGAATAAAGAATCTGGTCCAGTAGGAGCAAGCATTGAAAGGAAGGCAGAAACAATTATGAAAACGAGAATTCCTTTAGAGAAACATGCAGAAGAAAAGCAAGCAAGCTGAACAACACGAAAGGCAATGGTAGCACAAGGCACTAGGGCAGCGAGCTAGCATGCGAGGGTGGACTGGGGTAAGAGAGAGACGCGAGCATGTGTATGAGCGCATTCTATTCTAGCCCCCTACAACTCTAGTCTAGTGTGAGCTCAAGCCGCCCCGGTGCCATGTGCTACCATCGCCATGCGGAATTGATGTTTTGATTTTGAGCACGCGCCGAGAAAGCAAAGCGACAAGAAAATGAACCAAAGACAGAAAGCGATAAGGATGGCAAGGGGCTGAATAGAGGGGTTATGAGGGGACTTAGCAGCGGTACGACGGGTTGAGCGACGGAGCAGAAGCATGCCAGCAGCAGAGTGACTCCCATCATCAACGGCACTCCCAGCAGCAGCCCTCCCAGCAGCAGCAGCAGCGCCGTGAGGGAGTGGCGTGGTCAGCAGGGCATGCAGGACTCAGGCCGTGCGTCATCCCACTGCCCTCCCTCCGCTTTGACCCTGGGACAAGGAAATGGGTTGGAGAGAGAAGGCAGAGAGGAAGGGAATAAAGAATCTGGTCCAGTAGGAGCAAGCATTGAGAGGAAGGCAGAAACAATTATGAAAACGAGAATTCCTTTAGCGAAAAATGCAGAAGAAAAGCAAGCAAGCTGAACAACACGAAAGGCAATGGTAGCACAAGGCACTCGGGCAGCGAGCTAGCATGCGAGGGTGGACTGGGGTAAGAGAGAGACGCGAGCATGTGTATGAGCGCATTCTATTCTAGCCCCCTACAACTCTAGTCTAGTGTGAGCTCAAGCCGCCCCGGTGCCATGTGCTACCATCGCCATGCGGAATTGATGTTTTGATTTCGAGCACGCGCCGAGAAAGCAAAGCGACAAGAAAATGAACCAAAGACAGAAAGCGATAAGGATGGCAAGGGGCTGAATAGAGGGGTTATGAGGGGACTTAGCAGCGGTACGACGGGTTGAGCGGCGGAGCAGAAGCAGTTGTTGCCAGCAGCAGAGTGACTCCCAACATCAACAGCACTCCCAGAATCAGCCCTCCCAGCAGCAGCAGCAGCGCCGTGAGGGAGTGGCGTGGTCAGCAGGGCATGCAGGACTCAGGCCGTGCGTCATCCCACTGCCCTCCCTCCGCTTTGACCGTGAAACAAGGAAATGGGTTGGAGAGAGAAGGCAGAGAGGAAGGGAATAAAGAATCTGGTCCAGTAGGAGCAAGCATTGAAAGGAAGGCAGAAACAATTATGAAAACGAGAATTCGTTTTGCGAAAAATGCAGAAGAAAAGCAAGCAAGCTGAACAACACGAAAGGCAATGGTAGCACAAGGCACTAGGGCAGCGAGCTAGCATGCGAGGGTGGACTGGGGTAAGAGAGAGACGCGAGCATGTGTATGAGTGCATTCTATTCTAGCCCCCTACAACTCTAGTCTAGTGTGAGCTCAAGCCGCCCCGGTGCCATGTGCTACCATCGCCATGCGGAATTGATGTTTTGATTTCGAGCACGCGCCGAGAAAGCAAAGCGACAAGAAAATGAACCAAAGACAGAAAGCGATAAGGATGGCAAGGGGCTGAATAGAGGGGTTATGAGGGGACTTAGCAGCGGTACGACGGGTTGAGCGACGGAAGCAGCAGCATTTGTTGCCAGCAGCAGAGTGACTCCCATCATCAACGGCACTCCCAGCAGCAGCCCTCCCAGAAGCCGCAGCACAGCGTTAGGAGATTCCTCAGCAGCGGTCGAAGCTGCTTGCACGCGTCTCGTCCTCCTCGCTGGCAGCAGTGTGTCGCTCCCTCTCGCTCCTTGGCGTCACCCAAAGGGCGCAGGGCGGGAGAGCACGCATGGAGGAAGAAATCAAGGGGTTTGCCGCCAGTAGCTCTGCCTCTCGCCTAAAGTGCCCCGCCTGCGATTTCCGCCTTGTCCACCCAAGCGGGTGGTCAGCATGCCATTAGGAGGCAGCAACATGCCAGTGGCTGCCAGCCGTGCGTCATCCCGCAGCGTGCACGCCCAAATGCTCTCCCGTTGCATGCGCTCCCGTTGAGTGAGCTGTAATCAGCAGGGCGGGCAGCAGCCGCTGTGCCGCTCTCTCCCAGCTGCCTCTGTGCGTCATCCCACTGCCGCCCTGCATGAGGAACAACAAGAAAGAGAGAGCAAATAGAGCAACAAACAGAGAGTGAATCGATGGACGGTGAACAAGAAAGGAACAAGCAAGTCACGGCAAAACTGAATGCAGGAAACTGACAAATAGGAAAGGGAATGAATTGGAATGTCAGCGTGCACAGCAAAAACGAGTGGGTTGAGACGCGATGGAAGGGGGAAGGCACATGGCGACATTGGCCCGCGGTACTATAGCAGCGAGCTGGGCCAGCGAGGGGGGACTGGGGTAGAGAGGGACGCGCGCATGGCATGAATGCACTCCCTGTCCCACTAATCTCTCCCACCGCTCCCACTACACTGCACTCTTTACATGAGCTCTGCTGCCATAGCACCATGGACCACCACCACCATGTGCCAAGCAAGTCATGGCAGGTGATGGGAGGTGAGGAGAGGTGAAGTTTGGCAGCAGTGAAAGAGACGGAATAAGACATCGAGGGAGGAGGTGAGGTGAAGAGGGGGGCCCAAAGAGAAGACTTAGCTACAGGAGAAGTGTTGAAGCTCCTTTTGGGACTTGGTATGAGGATCCGCACAGTGTCGCGCTGTTGGTCGCCGTCGTCCGCACACAGTCGCACGCGGCACATCGCCATCATCCGCACACCGTCGCACGCGGCTCGTCCCCAGCATCCGCACAACGTCGCACGCGGTTCGTCGCATGCCGTTCGTCGCACATTGTCGCATGCGGCATGCCCCCAGCATACGCACAAAGTCGCAGGGGAAACGTCGCACGCGGTTCGTCTCCAGCATCCGCACAACGTCACACGCGGTACATCATATGCCGTTCGTCGCACATCGTTGCAGTCGCCAGCATCTGCACGCCGCACGCGAAACGTCGCACGCGGTTGGCAGCTGTCTTCCGCACACAGTCGCACTCGCTATCATTCGCACACGGTCACATCACACAGGGAACGTCGCATGCAGTTCCTCGCCGTCTTCTGCGGACTGTTGCACGGGAAACGTCGCACGCGGTACGTTGCATGCCGTTGGTCGCACATCATCGCATGCGGAGTCCGCACCACGCCGCACGCGGAAAGTCGCACGCGTGAAGGCACCAGTTTCCGCATAACGTCAGACGCTGTAAGTCGCCGTCTTCCGCAGACGGTCGCACGCGGTAAGTCGCAATTGTCCGCACACCGTCGCACAGGGAACGTCGCACGCGATTCGTCGGCATCTTCCGCACATCGTCGCATGCGGTATGCCGCCAGCATCCACACAAAGTCGCACGCGGAACGTTGCACGCAATTGGTCGCCGATTTCCGCACGCGGTAAGTCGACATCATCAGGACATCGCCGCATACAGAGCGTCGCATGCAGAATGTCGCACGCGGAACGTCGCGCGCGGAACGTCGTACGCGGAACGTCGTACGCGGTTGGTCGCCATCACCCGCATGGTTGCTCGTGGTTCGAGAGCCGCTCGCCGATTTCCGCGCACGTTACTAGTCCCTCCCTGTTCGTCACTAGCCGTTCGCCATTCGCTGCTCACCGCTCGCCATTCGACAGTCGCCGATCGCCGCTATTCGCTCTTCTTTCGCTGGTCACGTCAGGTCAACACCGACGACGGCCTCGCATCCCGAGGTGCGACGACGGTCCCCGTGTCGCCGTGACTCGGCGTGACGCCGGATGCCGGTCGCCTTGATACGTGAACTTCACTAGCCGATCCATCCTCGACGAGCGCCGTTAATCGCTTGTCAGTATATCTCTTATCCAGGCGACGATAGATATGGAGCTCGGCGAATTCGCGTATGAAGTACCAACGGGTTATTGCAAAGATTCGAGTTCCGAAAAGAAGACCGACATCAGTAGCATCGCAAACACCTGCTTACGTCGTCCGAAGTGCTTCTCTTATCGCTGACGATGAAACTCGTAGACGACGTGAAAACTGTCGATGCTGTTAGCAAATGCTGTTAAGATTCCATGCTACTGCTGCTGCCTGAAGATGCTAGCAGAAACCGCTCATATGTCATTCCTGACACAGCTTAACGTCCTGACTCAGCTTAATAAGGTAGTTAACTGGGATCCCCGACGGTGCTGCTTCACGTACCATGATGAATGATTCAGGTGGCCTTGACATAACGATCAGCTATCGGCGACTAATAGCAGCCATCGGCCGAGTAGTTGGACGCTATTTCGGGACGAAGATTAAACGTAAGAAGAGACATACGGTCTAACTAAGCGTTCGGAACCTTGTCACGAAAGGATAGTCAGGGATCATGTTGTTGAGCTAAGAATTACGGTAACCTTTCAGCCTATCATAATCTAGACGCTGTATTACTACGGAAGTACCATTCGCGGTAATTAAAACGTTGGAACTTCCTTAGCGGTTACGAATGATCAGTACCGTGGTTATAAGCTAACAATCAGCCTATCAGAAACTAGATGCTGACACGCCTTACTACTCCCCTTGGGACAGAACTTATCGACTGTCATACCTAAGCCTGACAATACTTATCGAGATGCTGGTACTGTCATATCTAAGACTAACAATATGCGCTTCGTAACAAACGCAGTCTGCGATGAGCTACATCTATAAGAAATTTCGACAGCAGCCATGCCATGGATGCAAGGATGAGCTACGCTAACTAAAGAATCAAGTGACTGGAACTTGGCTGAGATGACTGGAATGGCCTTGGGGATGTCCCCGTTGACCTTGCCTCAAGAAGGCTGCATGCAGCTAGGAGTCGCCAAAACAGAGGCTTCCGCCGCTGGTCTCCGCCCGCCGCTCAGGACAAGGCAAACCTTTCGTTAGCGAATGACAGTAGAGAGATTCTTCAGACGACTTTTGCCACCAGAACGGAGTCCATCGCAGCCGCTGAAGCTGCGCTGGGGTCTGTCCGGACCGGACGAAGCGCAGTTTTTGAATGTTCCGCGCGGGAGACTTCAGCAGCAGGCGCTCTGAAAATATATTCGGCCCAAATTAGTTGGGCCATCGCCAGATGTTTCCTATCCATCATCAGTGACCACTTGACAATCCCAATGTGTACACCCAAATCTGGCCTTGGTCGGCATTACGAAACAGTTACATATTATTAAGCATTTACCCTTGAAAAAACTCCAGCACAACCCTGACACATAGCACAATGATCGAGTTGGACACGTGGAGCACATCGGATTTTCTCTCAGAAATCCACGGACAAGCCAACTTCTCGTGGGATTATGGAGAAATTCCGTGACGACGAAATCGAGAGAATTACTGTAGAGCCTGGATCAGTGATTCATTCTTACTCGCCTGGTCTCGAATTACTCGAGTGGCCACCAAATTTGGTGATAATTACTCGAGTGGCCACGCCAGGGGATTCCCGCTGGTTTGTTTTACCCGGCGCATTACCCTACAAGGGTTTGTATCCCCGAAACCTCTGTACTGATTAATGCGCGATCTTCAATACCCGAAATTTATGATCGTGACCCCATATGACCGCGCCTGATTGGGCGCGCATTGCAAAACAAAGCACCGCGCATATAATCGACCAATCATGCGCGGTCATTAAATGTCCCACGCATTGACGCCCGGGCATTGCAGTTTATGATCGCGGAAATATATGCTCGGGCATTAATATATGATGTGCCCGGCCATTAATGACCGCGCATGATTGGTCGACTATATGCGCGTCCAATCAGGTGCGGTCATATAGAGACACGAACATAAATTTCGAATATAAATCATCACGCGAAAACATCCATTATAAATCATCGCGTAAATTGAAAATCGCGCAATTATCAATACAGATGTTTTGGGGATACGAACCATTGTAGGGTAATGCGCCGGGAAAAAAATGCCAGCGGGAAGGGAATCCTCTGGTGTGGCCACTCGAGTAATTTGGTGGCCACTCGAGTAATTCGAGGCCACGCGAGTGAGGATTAATCACCGATCCAGGTTCTACAGTAACTCTCTCGACGAACTCTGGTGTTGGCGGACAGTTGAAGCTGGGTCTACTTTCGCTGCCATCACTGTAATTTTTAGGGAAAATATGTCAATGGTAACTTACATGGAGAACTATAACGCGTACGGTAACGTTTTCAACGTGTTTGGTAACTCGCTTAACGCGTTTGGTAACTCGCTTAACACGTTTGGTAACTCGCTTAACGCGTATGGTAACTATACACTAGCAGCCCATCACACGAATGGTAACTAGAAGAAACGCTCGCCCAAAATGACGCTGATTCTGGTTTTTCCCGCTCGCGTCAGACTACATTGACGAATCTTGAAGCAGAAATCTCTGACACACTCTCTGAAATTCTGACACAATTTTCTGAAATTCTGACACACTTTCCGAAATCCTGACACACTTTCCGATTTTCAAGCTAATTGCAAAACGTAAGTGTTGTGAAAACAACTGTTCATACAAAACTGATATTCTGGCGCTCTTTCCGCAAACTGTTTGTACTTCATTCTATCGTGCAGTCGGGGCAAACGAAATATGTAACCCTTTCAGATGGCAAATGAATTTGAGGGCATCAACCTTAAAGTCATTGCGACAAGGCGTTTATGGTTCTTTTTTTTCAAATAAAACATGTAATTCTCAATAGTTGTATTTTTTTCCCACATGCAAAAATTCTCCAACATTGCAGTTATTACAAAAAGTAAAGCCCAGAGGTTCTTTCGGGAAATGTTTTTTTATCATTTTGCAAGTTCGCAATGATGCTATCAAAAATATGATTTCAACCGTCTTTGCACTAGCTACATATATATATATATATAAAACGCCTCTGAAACTTTTCTGTCCATGGTAATATAACAAACGAGGTCCTTCAAAGTCGCGGCGGGACTTGTTCAAGAAAGATAAAACTGTGCGTAAACGCTTTCACAATTGATAAATTCCTTTTTGTCAGGGTCGTTTCGGCGGGAGTTTCATGTAGTTACCATTCGCGTGATGGGCTGCTAGTGTATAGTTACCATACGCGTTAAGCGAGTTACCAAACGTGTTATGCGAGTTACCAAACGCGTTAGCGGAGTTACCAAACGTGTTGAAATCGTTACCGTACGCGTTATAGTGCCCCATGTAAGTTACCATTGAAATATTTTCCCTAATTTTTAGCTCACGTCCAGCATGATAAAACAGTGTAAAACAACATCACTTTCAATACAGGACATATTATAGCTCATCACTAAAGCACGAGGGTTTTAATTCAAGGCCCTAGTTTAGAAACCAGCGACCACAGGCAACTCATCTACCTACGCATATATACGGTACAAATGAAAAGGGCTGGAGAAAACGAGTGACAATTTCCCTCACGAGATGTGAGGTTAACGCTGGACAGCAACACCGATTGAAGCTGGCAGGATCATTGGCAGCAATGGCTGCAGAAAGCTGGAGCAGAAGTTCTGAAATATAAACATGACTGCAGAGCATAGAAGGGACATGAGGCCCTGGAAGCGGAGATGATTACTTGGCTTCAGGGACAGGTTTGTCGGTAGATGACAACAGGGCAGGGACTGTGGTGCGCGCAGTAGTCAGAGACGCTGCCCATCATGTGCTTCAGTCGGTTGAGCGTGCCCCCCTTGCGGTTCCCCACCACCACCAGATCCGCATGGCTCTCCCTTGCCACATGCACGATCTTTTCCCTGTATATGCACGAAGGCAAGAGAGCAGAGGAAGGAGAGCATATCAATCTTAATAGAGAGGCATCTGGGTTATCGCTCACGGCTGCATTGACATGATTACCTCGGGTGAAGCGAAAAGAAGGATGCTGCGAAAAAATACTCAAGTCATCTGCGTCGAACCTTTGCGTTATGGCGTTGCAACAATGGCAACGGCTCTGACACCGAGCCGACGATGGCACTCTCACCTGCCATGTACCGTCGGTCGCACGCACCTCGGATCGCCGTCGGTGGACACGAGCGACACGGATGCGACGCCCGCCTCGTGCGCCTTGGCCTCGAGATCCGCGAGGAGCTGCCGGCTTTGCTCGCGCGCCTTGCGTTCCCACATGTTCGCCTCGTGCGCCGACGAAAAAACGCGCTCCGAGCCGGGAACTGTCGGGGAAGGGAAGTCGGAGGATGATGAATAAATATGTTAGGAGGTAAGACTGGGGAGGGTAAAACATCGTAGACAAAGTGTAAAAAAATTAAATGCAGGACGCAGAGGTCATTCTTGCGTGTATGGGGTTGACGTTAACTTACATGGCTGCGCGTGTCGCACGTTGAGTATGACGAGTCTGTCTTTGTCCTTGCGCATCAGCTGCGACATGGCGAATTCTAGCATCTGCTCCGTGATCTTGCCCTCGTCGATCGCCACCAGCACCTTACGGGGAGCCTCCTCGACGTCATTGTTCGCCATGGCGTATTGGCTATTACTTTCTATGTAGGATACTCTTTCGTAGAATGAGATGTGCAAGTTTGCTGAATCGCGCGTCAACGGTGCATGCTTAGTTTCTCTAGTGTCTTGGAAATGTGGGTTGAATACGAGGGCCCAGGATTTCGGAAATGCGGGGCTGAATAAGCTGTTCTTCTTGGGGCGAAATGTTGTTGCTGAGGAGGAATGTGAAGTTGGTAGGTAGGTCTGGTTTCCTGTCCCCGTGGATAAGGTCACTGTTTTGGTTTGATTGGCTTGGTGGTTGTTGGTTGGTTGATAAAAAATGTGAATACGGTCCGCACTGTATTTACTGTCCTATCAGGGATCCAGACCAGAACAGCAAACTTGTCTTACGAAAAACATACGGTTGAGTACCAGGTGCTTGACGGGCACCTGGAATGCTACGTGACTTCGGCAAAGAGAGAAAGGTCAGCCTCGAAAAGAAAGCACTGTAGAGCAGTTGTGTGTGGAATTGGACGCCGCCAAAACCCGAGCCGTCAATGACGTGGGCAGCTCCAGCAATGCAAAAGAATTGCGTTTCTCGAGTCAGCGCACGTGCTGCTTCGCTGGACTTCCAGCACTACAATGCCACACTTCCCTCCCTCGCATATGTTACCGAACCGAACCGAGACTCCACAACAAAATGTACCCTCTGTACGTTGCTCCGCGTTATTTTACCCAACAAGCGCCCAGAACACTACTTTTGCCGTGAAACTACATTACAAGCTACACAGACATGACATCCAGCAGTCAGCAACTGTATTTGCATGTATCAAACAGCTGCGAAATGAAACGACTACATCATAGCATGGGAAAAAAAAAAAAGGCCACTCTCTCCTAAGAATCGAGAGACGTAGCACCAATATCCAGCTCCCGTGAAGGCTCAAATGTTTCCCCCCTTTGAAAAGCATGGATCCACTCAGCATTATCTCAACTGAAGCTCTCGTAAGGCAGGCAGGCGGACAAAAGGTCTAGTCATACTGCACATAGCACACAGCAAAATGGTCAGTAAAGCAGCAGGGAAAGAGGAGCATAGCTTCCGTGTACTGTGCAAGTCATAACACCATAGCAGACCTTTAGGATGACGAAGACGGCATAAAGAATCCCTGGGATGTATCCAAGAAGCGTCAATAGCACGCATATCCAAAACTCGATTTGACACTCCCGTTTCAAAAAGACACCGACTGGAGGCAGGAGGATTGCACAAAGTACCGAGCAAATGTCTATTGCTCTCTCAGACCGCCGCGACCTATCCATCATCGTAAGAGGGAGACGGATCTCTAACCAATGATGCAGATACCAAAAGCCAGAGAAATTGCCCGAAGGAAGATTGCGATGAAAACCAGCTGTTGTAATATGAAGCAGAAATTCACGAGGTATGAAAGCCCAGTCAACACGGGTCGATGAATAGCCTCCTGAGTGAGCAAGAGCTCCACGCTTTCTCTCGCACAGAGGAATCGACTTTCGGACATGATGCTAAATGTCTGGTTGTCGAAATGCAGCAGGAAATTTGCTCGGAAGCGCTCGCAAGTCTGTGCCAGCTGGCAGATGCGCTATGACCGAGAGGCCTACCCGCCATCGGCGGTGTAAGAGCAGCATGCATGGCGTTGGTGGATGTTATCGAGTCACACGCCGTCCATGCAATTGACCATGCTTTCGAATGAGAGCAGCCAAGATTTCAGATATGAGCTACATTGAGTGAAATGCGATTTAAACTGGAAGGGCTAAATGTATTCGAAACCAAATAAAAAAGGGGACCCAGATGTAGAGTTAGCCTGATAAAGCGGACAGGCTCCACAACTCTGGGAATTGCAGAGTTTCCGAATCTCGTGGAGACGAGGCACGTGTCAAAAGATTGGGTCTGCCACCGACAAGGTCAAGCAAGCGACACGCCTACCCAGGCCTCTCCCACCAGGACACGTAGCTGATGACCCAGCACTCTGGATCGCGACTATTTCCAACCTTGCGGGTCGGTTCAGTTACCAACCCTTCCAACCACATTCTGACGAAACCCCTCGCTGTCCCCCCTTTCTCGCCAAACTATTGTACTTCACCATACAATATGGCCCAGCTTCCGCCTGCAGCCAGCCACAGCCGAACACACGCCTTATCAATCCCTGCACCTCAGAAAACCCAAACCTTCACAACAACTCTCCTGCTGTCCCATTCCTGTTATTCCATCCCAATCCCTTTCCCCTCGTCCGATCATTCTGCCTCCTCTTCTGCATTCCACCAGCTCCTTCGCGCCATCCATGCTGTCTCTCCTCCTCCCACAGCCCTGTGCGCGCGTCACATCGCTGCACGCACGAGCTACCGCAGCACGCGCTGCGCGCGGAGCATTCGTTGTCACTCCTGCTTGCAGCAAGCGACGAGCATTCGTTGCTGCGAGCTCTTCATCCTCCCCGTCAAGCCTAGTCCCATTAGCGTCAGCTTCGTCGTCAGCGTCAACGTCAGCCGATCCTCCGGCCGCCACGGGCAAAATGAAGCGAGTCACGTTGGGCAGCTCGGATCTCTCCGTTTCACAGGTAGCGTTTCGCTAGCGGATATGTCTCTTTCAAACATCACTGCCTTTTTTCATCGTCGACTCGTGATCTGTCCCAGTTGGCCTTCACAAGGCCAGACTGTGACCCTATCGTTATTCTGCTGATACACACGTCGCCACCTTTCGTGTCGACTCCAAAGCTACATTCATGGAAGTTTCGCTTTTGTTGACTGCGGAAGGTGCAATGCATGCTTCGCCTTCCGCGTCTCATTCCCGTTCCCGTCTTTTCCGATCCCTTCCTTTCGTCCGTCCGTCCCTCCGTCTCACCGTCCGTCCGTCCGTACCTCCGTCCGTCCGTACCTCCGTCCGTCCGTACCTCCGTCCGTCTTTCCGTCCGTCCGTCCCCTTGGGAAACCCTCGCTTTCCTTACCCCCCCCCCCGCGCGCGGGCGTGTGGCGCGAACGGCAGGCATGCTTTGGTCTGATGACGTTCGGGCAGCAGAACACGGAGAAGGAGGGGCACGCGCTGCTGGACTATGCGGTGTCGCGCGGAGTCAACTTCGTGGACGTCGCCGAGGTCTACCCCGTGCCCATGCGCAGGTGCGTCCATCAGCGCGCTCATGTGGTGAGAGTGCGCGTCGGTGTCATTGCGCGTCGGTGAGTGCGCGAGTGGGTGCCCATGCGCAGGTGCGATCACTTCGACGGCGCCTCTACAGGCTGAGGTGTACACCCCGTGCCCATGCGCACGTGCGATGAGAGCGCTGCTCACGTGATGCCTGGTGCAGTCGCTCTTGCTCACATTGCGGACTTTTCAAGGTGCAAGTGCAGGTGAAGGTGCAGTATTGCTTGCAAACACAGGGCACGAGTGTGCGTGGTGGATGGTGCGTAGTGCATGGCCGCGATGATTCTACATGCATGGTCGGTCTCTATGGTTTGACGCATGAAGCATGGAGTAACGCGCACGCAGCTTGGAGCAATGCAATCGACTCTTATTCCAAAATCGAACGCAATCTCATGATCGAACACCGAAACCTTAACGGAACTCCCTCCAGAGTTCCCTTCTTTCCAGTGTTTCCTCCCTCACCATCCCCCCCTGCCTCGGTTCTCCTCCTATCTCCCTGCTGCCCCGCCTTCCCGCTCCCTCTCGCCCCCCTCACGATCTTGGTCCACCAGTGAGACAGCAGGGCGCACGGAGGAGATCCTGGGCACGTGGCTCAAGAACAAGGACCGCTCCTCCATTATCGTCGCCACCAAGGTACCCTCTACCCCCCTATCCACCATGCTGCGCTGTCGCTGCGCTTATTTCCTGGTGCTGGTTGTCTGCATGCCGCTAGCACTGGACTAAGGGATTACAATCCAGAGGGTGCAAGCGGAAGAGTGTGTGTTCATGGGGGCGTGGGTAGGGAGAATGCGCAGTGCAGGCACGCACAGGTGGTTGTTGAACCTGCCAGCCATGCTGACCACTCTCATTTCTGATTCCCTCTACTCTATCTCCTCCCCTCTTCTCACTCTCCCCTCTCCCCTCCCCACTCTCCCCTCTCCCCTCTCCCTCCACCCCCTCCCATCCCTCTCTCATCCCATGCGCGGGGCAGGTGGCAGGGTACAATCCAGCGAGCTACACCCCGGGCAACAGGGAGCAGCCGCGCAGCAACGAGCTGGCGGACTGCCGGCTGGACAGGGAGAGCATCCGCAAGGCGTGTGCCGCCAGCCTCCGGCGCCTGCAGACGGACTACATCGACCTCTACCAGATCCACTGGTGCGCGTCGAGTCAAATAAGACATCAGGGTTAGCTGACTCAAAGGTTTCCTCCGTCAGGAGTCGATTTGAAAGCCTCAGGCGCCTGAAGACGGACTACATCGACCTCTACCAGATCCACTGGTGCGTCTTGAATCACGTCAAGAGTCGGTATCAAAAGTCACCTCGGTCAGGAGTCGGCTCAGAAACCTCAGGCGCTTGCAGGCGGACGGAATGCATCGACCTCTGCGAGAAACAATGGTGCGACTTCGTTCACCTCAAGTGTCATAATAAGGGTCAACGCAAGGGTTGACTCAAAGGCAATCCCAGTGAGGAGTGGATTCTAAGAGCCTCAGGCGCCTGCAGCCAGACTATATTGACCTCTTCCAGATCTACTGGTGCGCCCCTTGAGTCACCTCAAGGAGTCAAATCAAGAGTTAAATCAAGAGTCATGCCAAGGGCCGGCTCAAGAGTTGACTCAATGGTGACCTCGGTCAGGAGTGGACTTGAGGGCCTCGGGCGAATGCAGACTGACTACATCGACCTCCACCAATGTCTCTGGTGCACGCTCGCTTTTTCTCGTGCTGCTCCTGCTGCTGCCTTCACTTTCGCCTCTTCCTGCATAATAGTGCACCCTTCTTCCTTGTCTCATCCCCTTCTACCCCTTTTCCCCCCTCCATCCCCCGTCCCCCCTCTTCCCTTCCCACCACCTCCTCTCCTCCCACCCAACCAGGCCGGACCGCTATGTGCCCAAGTTTGGAGTGACACAGTACAAACCGGAGAAGGAGTATCCGTCCATCCCCATAGAGGAGACCGTTGCAGCCATGGGGGAGCTTATCAAGGGTGAGAGCGAGTCACACGCCACTTTGATCAGTGACTGACCACTCTGTTAGGGGCCGTTGGTTGGGCAGTTCGATCACCGAGGGGGGGGGGGGGCGATGGGCTGTGGGGCGTATGAAGGGTGCTGGGGAGATGGGTGAACGCAAGGGGTTATGATGGTCAGGTCAGGGCAGTTTAGAGTGATGGGCTGACCTGCAGCGGAAAGTGGCAGGTGCGCAGTTACTAAGCTTACATCATGCTTGAGACTCGCACTTGCGTCGTTCCCTTCTCCTCCCCTTCCCCTTCCCCCGCACCCACTTCTGCTGTCCCATGCGCCCTTCCACTCTCCATGTGTGGGACACGCACAATATATTGTCACACACAGAGGACTGGGCAACAATAGCACCTTGTAGAAGCGGTTCTTGAGGTGCCTCAACTCTTAGTTCGCCCCTCGCTCCCGTCCGCCCACCACACACACACGTCCCTCCCATGTTGCCCACGCAGAGGGCAAAATCCGGCACTACGGGCTGAGCAATGAGTCCACGGTTTGAAAGCGTGCCTTGGAGCACCTCAAAACTCAACTCGCCCCTCGCCCCTGATCCGTCCACCACGCACACACACACAAACATGCCCTCTCATGTCATTCACGCAGAGGGCAAGATCTGGCACTACGGCCTGAGCAACGAGACCACATTTTGAGAGTGTGCCTTGGAAGCACCCCGAACACTCAATTCGCCCCTCACACGTCTACCACACACACACGCCCCTCTCATTCTTCTATTCATGCAGAGGGCAAGATCCGGCACTACGGCCTCAGCAACGAGACCACGTTCGGCGTGTGCGAGTATGTGCACGCGGCGCGGCGCCTGGGGGTGCCTCCGCCCGTGTCGATCCAGAACAGCTTCTCCCTGGTGCACCGCTCCTTTGAGACGGAGCTGGCAGAGGCGTGCGCGCCCAGCCACTACAACATCGGGCTGCTGCCCTGGAGCCCCATGGGCGGCGGTGAGTGCATTCGAGGGCGAGTGTGCGTTAGTGAGCGTGCGTGCCTGTGCCTGTTGAGATGCCTCAGAACGTGGCTCAGTGCCCGCTGCTGCCCTGGAGCCCCATGGGCGGCGGTGAGTGCGTGTCAAAATGTCAGAGAGGCTGGTCTTTCCATGGCGGTTGCTGAGTTGCTGACGAGCTGCTGACGAGTTGCGGACAAGTTTCTGATGCCACTGCTCCTCTGTAGCAGGACTGTACGTGAGTGGTGAAGGGTGTGAAGCGTGTATGCCCTTATGCATGTATGCCTGCACGAGTGGGTGCATGTGCTGATGCATGTGTGGATACATGGCGAAAGCATGTACAAATGTCTGTGTCCCCCATGCCTTGCCGAACCATGACCATATGTTGCAACAAAAACAAGCACTCAACCCCCCCACTTCCTTCCTCTCCCCTGTTCGCCTACGCTCCCTCCCACCACCCTACTCCCCCACACAACCCGCTTCCCCACACAAACCCACTCCATCAACCGAGCAGGAGCGCTATCGGGCAAGTACAACGGAGGCAAGAAGCCGCCTGGTGCGCGCTTCACCCTCTTCCAGGGCTACCAGGAGCGCTTCACCACCGGGGCCATGGCTGAGGCCTCCCAGGTCTACACCGACTTTGCTGAGAGTGTTGGTGAGTTGAGGGAGAAGACATGCTGAGCGAGGAGAAGGGCCAGTAGGTGTGTGGAGGAGGGGAGGAGGCGAGGAGGCGCTCCACAAGAGAGTACGCACACATGCGTTTCATTCACCACAGCAGCTGTGGCTGACTTACACCAACTTTGCTGAAGCGAGTATGGAGAAGGGGCGAGCAACAAGAGGGGAGCGCTTTTACGTGCAGGTGGAAGTGGCCGTGTTGTAGTCCGCTTTCGCCAGGTCTGATTTGCCTGCACATGGATTTCATCTCTGTAATCCCTCCTCCATCCCTCGTCCCTCTCTTTGCAACACCACCTCATCCATATCTACTGCTCCCAACCCTGTGCCATGCACAGCCCCACCACACTCATCTCTCTGGACCGTCACACTTCCTCACCTACACCCCTCACCTCCCTCTCTCCTCCGCGCACCAGCCTTGGTCTCCCGCTCCACACTACTCCCTCCTCCCCCTCACCACCCTTTATCCGTCTCCTCCCTATTTCCTATTCTCCTGCTCACCTGCCTCCCCCCCACCCCTGTGCAAGCAGGCATACCCCAGGCGCAGCTGGCGCTGGCGTGGTGCAAGTCGTTGTGATTTTTTAGTAGACGCAATAATCTGTCCCCTCTCCCCACCCATCTACAATCAGGCATCCCCCCGGCGCAGCTGGCGCTGGCGTGGTGCAAGTCGCGGTGGTATGTGACGTCCACCATCTTTGGCGCCACCACCATGGAGCAGCTCAAGGAGAACCTCGGTCAGTGCTGCACACATGCGTGCCTTGGGCTCAGTGTAAATTCGGGTGCATGTGCCTTGGGCTGAGTTTAAATTGGGGGGCATGTGGGCTGCCATAGCTCAAGGAAAATCGCAGACAGCGCATGCGTGCACGTGTGTGAGTGAGTGGGTGGGCCATTGGCTGGGCTGTGAGACCTCTCAAAAGCCGCGATGGCTATGTGACATCAACCTTCTTAGGCTCCCACCACCACGATGGAGCAGCTCAAGCAGAACCTCACACCACAGTGCACAATGCACCCACATGCCTTGGGTTGGCGTTAGATTGGGAGGTGCTGGTGGCTTCGATTGGGAGGCACGACCTGGGTGCCTGTCTCCTGCTATGTGTGCTCTCGATTTTGCTTGCCGTTTTGTTTGCTTTGGTTGGTTGGGTGTGTGCTTGCCGTGCTGCCGGTTGCTCTGTGTTGAGTGTGTGTTGCGGTGGTGGGAAGTGAGTCAAAGACTCTTGTCCCCTGTCTCCTTCCCACCACCTGCCCCAAGCTAACATGTTTGTACCCCTTCTCCATTGTCTGTGTGAATGTGAGTGTGTGTATGCAGATGCATTTGAGATGGATCTCTCTCCTGAGGTGCTGGAGGGCATTGATAAGATCCACCTGCAGAAGAAGGACCCGGCCATGCTCCTCTAAATGCACCTACAGTCTACACAGACCTTGCATTAGATTCTCCAGTTCACATGCACCGATGTTGAGCACCTCTCCCTTCAACATGGAGAAAGGTCTGGGGGAACTAAGGGGCTTGATGAATGGGCATGAGGATGAAGGTAGGCATTGAACTGAGATGTAAAGGAGGAATGAGATATGTGAATTGCAACCCACATTTACGGCTACTGTAGAGCCTGTATTTCTTGCAGTATCTTCTCTGGTACAAGCAAACTCGTCAAGACACGACATGCACATACGTTTGACAGCCAAAATGATACCTGGGAAAGCTGGTATTGAGAGTATTCTGTAAGATATATCAAGGATCTAACTCCAGGAATAAACTAACCGTTACACTGTCTTGCGACGTGTTAGCCTTGCGATCTTCCCATCCGTGATCCTTTGACGTTAGTTCTCCCGGTCGGCTGGAGATTAATCTCTCCCTCAATTTCGATATTCCCTGAAGAATAGTGACAGGGATTTAGTGCTGTCTCGCTGGTTTGCTCGGTGTCTAGGATTCCTCGCAGTCAGATCAAACTATCCTTACTTGGTCATTCCATGGATGCGGATAGAAACTCGGTTACCTGGTCACAATTCAGGTCAATTCCCGTGGTTGTGCGGCTTGAGTGACCGATGCCGTGGGTCACGATGATCAGGACGGGAGATCTGACGAGCCGACGAGGTGCAAGGTCCGTGGTCTCGTAGGGAATTCCCCGCAGACTAAACTATCACCACCACCAGCTGCTGCTGCTGCTGCTCGTCGCATTCAGCCTAACGTTACCTGTACAGCCTCCATTTTGGCACAAGAGCGTTAGTTCCGCAAGCGTTTCCCTCTGCACCTTCCGTACCATATATTTTCTAGCCGTCCCGATTCCTCCTGCGCGTTTCGTCGCGTCGATCCGGCTGACGCGGCAGCCATGGCGGCTCGTCCAATGACACCAACGGCTAACGCATCCCAGCCCCAGTCTCAGATCCCCAACGGCACCGGTCCATCTGCCACCGCCACCACCCCCATTTCCGCATCTGCCGCTGCGCCGTCGCTCGCGGAGATCCGTTCCCTGACCGACATCGGCGCGATGACGCGGCTGCTGCACGAAACCGTCGCGCGCGAGCGAGACATTGACAACGAGCTCGCCGCGCTGCTCGCCGCGAGAGGCGGGCTGGAGCGGCGACTCCTGGGCCTGCACAAAGCCGCCACGGACGTCCTCGAATTAGTCCGCACGGACGCCGATGCGGTTCTCGCGTCGGTGTCGGGAACCAGCCAGCTGGCATCTCGGGTCAGCGGGAGCGTCCGGGAGCGTGACGCGGCGCAGTCCCGCGTCGCAACGACCATCGCGCGCATCGATGCGATCGTGGACCGCAGTAACTGCATCACCGGCGCGCGGAACGCGCTCGAAGCGTCGGATTACGAGGCGGCGTCGCGATTCATAGAGACGTTTCTGCAGCTTGACGAGGAGCTCCTCCATCCCACCACGCCGCGCTCCCCGATTGCAGCGGCGGACGCGGCGGCGGTGCTCCTCGGGCAGGCCCCTCCGCAAGCGCAGGCGGGGGCGTCCCCGCGTGCGATTGACTCGCAGGCGGCGGAGACTGCGCGGGAGCAGCGGAGGCAGCTGATGGAGTCGAAGGTTAAGCTTGAGGGGGTGATCCGCAAACGGTTTGCGGCGGCGGCGGACGAAATGGACCAGGCGGGGGTGGAGCGGTTTGTGCGCCTGTTTCCCCCGCTGGGGCTGCAGGCGGAAGGCTTGCGCGCGCTCGTGGGATATCTCCGGAAGGTCGTGGCGGTGCGCGCGCGTGAGCAATTCGCGGCGCTGCTTTCGACCCTCGATGTTGCCGCCAGCACCGCCGGCGGCGGCGGCGCAGCCGCCGCGATGCTTGCCGTCTCCCCGCAGGCGGATTTCGCGGAGGCGCTCACTGCGCTTCTCCGTGATGTGGCGCTCGCTGTAGAGAGCAACGAGGAGCTCCTTAAAGCGGTTGCCGGCGAGGACGGCGTGGTGGCGGCGATTAAAGAGCTCCAAGCCGAGTGCGACGCGCGATCCGCCGCCATTCTTCGCAAGTACGTCGAACATCGTCGCCTGCCACGCATGGCGAAAGAAGCGGCGGCGGCGGCGGCTGCAGCAGGGTACACACTCGGCAGCACCGGCGGCGGGCAAGGAGGGGGTTTCAGGGCAGCAGCGGCAGTAGTGGCTTCGGACGGATCGGTGGTGGGACCGAACCCTCAAGAGGTGGAGGCATGTTTGGAGGAGGCGCTCTTGCTCTCCCAGCGCAGTCACGAGTACGCGCGGTTCATCGCCGCGAAGCTTCGCGACGCGGAAGCGGCGGGTGCAGGGGTCTCCCCGCGCACCCTCACCACCTTCGCCAGCTTCGCCGCGCCCAGCGGAACCGGCGGCGGCGGCGGCGGGCCCGGCAGTGGAGGAGGAGGCGGTGGAGGGAGTGGTGTGGGCGGCGGCGCGTTCGGGAAGATCCTAGTGGACGTTATGGGGTTCTATGTGACTTTGGAGGAGTATTTCATGGTGGAGAACGTTGGGAAGGCTATTAGGATAGATGAGCCCGTACCGGACTCGTTTACCTCTTCTATGGTAGACGACGTGTTCTTTATTCTCCAGAACGGCACTCGCCGCGCCGTCGCCACGTCATTCCTCCCTGCGGCCGCCGCCGTGCTAGCCGCCACCGCCGCCGTCCTTCGCGCGGACCTCCGCGACGCGCTGCAGAGGAGATTAAGAGAGCCTAACCTCGCGGCGCGGCTGCTGGCCTCTGTGGCGGCTAGTGCGGCGGCAGGTGCAGGCGGGGTGGCGGGAGTGACGGGGGGAGTGGGTGGAGGGGCGGGCGGGGTGGGGGGAGGGGGGGGGGGGGGGGGGGGGAGGCGCAGGGGGGATGGGCGCAGGAGGCGGGGGGTCGGAAGCGACGCTGGCGCTGGCGCTGAACAACGCGGATGTGAGCGCGGAGTATGCAATGAAGCTGAAGCAGGAGGCGGAAGAATACAGCCTCGAGGTGAGCGGGGGAGATGAGGGGGGATGGGGATAAGGGACGGGGATGAGGGGCTGAAGATGAGGGCCTGGGGCTGAAGGGGCTGGGATTGAAGGGTTGGGTGACAAGGTATGGGAGACAGGGGCAGAGGCGGGGGAGGAATGGGGATGACGACAAAGTTGGAAGTAGTAATACGTCTAGGGCTGTGAGTGGTATGTGGAAGGGAATGGGTTGAAGGGATGGGAGTGTGTACGTGCGAGGTGTTTTGTGAAGGTGAAACAGGTTCCAGGGGAAGCAGAGCGTAGAGGTGGGGGTGTTGACAGTGGGATGAAAAGGAACATGCTGGCTTTTGTTGATGGCGTCTGTGTGAGCACGGGTATGTGTGTGCAAAGGTTTGTGTGATTGCCTATGTTTGCATGCGCGTGTGTGTTGGCGCGTGTATGTGTGTTAGCGTTTGTACAAGCCTGCGTGTGTGAGTCTCTCATATTGCAATGCAACTCGTGCAAAGACGCTCTGGAGTCGTCCTGAAACTCGTACCTACGCCCTGGTAGTGACCTGTGTCTGTGGCTCTGACCTCTCGTCTCGAATATTTGATCCGCTGGGGCTGTAGGTGAGGCAGTGGCCTGTGTCACTTGCGTGTCAAAGCAAGTATGTTTACAAGGAGTTCCCAGGCACTTGAGCCCGTGTGCTGAATCAGTTTTGTTAGAATTCTAAAAAAAAGGTGCAGGCAGGGAAGGTTTTCCAGCTATTTGTGGCCCATACAGCAGGATGCACCCCTACCTCTCCTTCCCCACTTCCTCCGCAGCCCCTTCACCCTGACGTACTCCCAGTCCTCATCTCTCACAGTGCATGCAGAGTCTCTACATCACTGCCTATCACTCACACGCAGTGGCCTGCCAGCATATTCAGACCCCAAACCATCCCACGCGCTCTGGAAGACTCCTGCTCACTTTCCTACTAATCGTAACTCATCACCCCATCGCCTCCTCCCCTACCCCTCCCCCGTCCCTCCCCACCCACCAGGTGTTCCCCGCGCCAGCAGACAGGGAGCGTCTGAAGCCCATACTCGCCGACCTGGGGGAAACCAGCGCCGTGTTCCGCCAGGTAGCATCCACAGGCTTAGAGCAGCTGGCCAACGGCATCGCACCGCGACTCCGCCCAGTCCTCGACCTGCTGGCCTCGTCCATCTCCTACGAGCTCTCTGAAGCAGAGTACGAGGAGAGAGAAGCCAGCGACCCCTGGGTGCAGCGGCTCCTGCTCGCACTCGAAGCCTGCCTCGCGCCGCTACAGCCGCTGCTAACCGCGGCCAATCACGACGGGCTGGTCGGGCTGGTGACAGATATGGTGGCACGGAGGGTGGAGGCGGCTGTAGCGCAGAAGCGGTTCAACCAGCTGGGCGGGCTACAGCTGGACCGGGAGGTGCGGACGCTCGTGGGTCACCTGTCCGCGCTCACGTCGCGGTCCGTGCGTGAGAAATTCGCGCGGCTGACTCAGATCGCCACGGTGCTGAATCTGGAGAAGGTGGGGGAGATTTTGGACTACTGGGGGGAGAACGCGGGACCAATGACGTGGAGGCTGAGTGCTGCGGAAGTGAAGCGGGTGCTGGGGCAGCGGGTGGACTTCCGGCCTGAGGCCATTGCCAACCTGCAGCTGTAGCTGCCGGGGTGCCAGGCTACCAGGGCTGTTGCTGTAACAGGCAGGTGTAGCTGTTAATCTGTAGCGCTGAGTTGTGGCGAGGTGGGTGGTCGATATGGTGCTGGGGCAGCGGGTGGACTTCCAGCCCCTGAGGCCATTGCCAACCTGCAGTTGTAGCTGCCACGCTGAAGCGGGCAGCTGTAGAGGCAAGTATTTAGCGGCGAGCTGTAGTGGGCAGCTGTAGCAGCTAGCTGTAGCGCTGCGTTGTGGGAATGAGTTGTGGCGAGGTGGGAGGTGAAGCGGGAAGGAGGAAGGCTCTCCAACAGCTTAGCAACGACATGGCGCTTTGTATGACCCAGGGCATAAGTGCACAGGCCCCGTGTGGCAGTGACCTCTGGGACATGACTGTGACTATGCGGTCAGGGTGGTGGTGCTGGTGGCTTCTGTACTGGGCTGGGCTGGGCTGGGCTGGGCTGGATGGGTAGCAACACGGTCCCAGTGAGGACAGGATGCAGGTAGGATTCGTTGTGGGAGGAAGGGTTGCGGGGTGAGTGAGTGAGTGAGGGAGTAAAGCTTGTAGTCTGAAATCGAGATGAAGTGCTATGTGGGATTTCATGGGGCTGGTGTGGTGTGCTGTTCTGGTTGTACTTGTGGCTCCTGAAAACCACTTGAGGAGCTAAGAACGATGCAAGTGATGCAGTAGGTGTGGTGAAGCGTTAAGCATGCTGATATACATACGGTATGGATGGACGCACGGCGTTGAGGAATGACTGCTGCTCCTGTCCGTTTTCAGCATGATAAACGGTCGGCTTGCATGGCCTGATTGGTGGTAGGAACTCCGTTACGTGTGCTTCGTGGGCGCTAGCCTTGCATATGGTGGGAGAGAACTGTTGCGACCAAGGGCAAAGCCACAATGATGTTACCGTACACTGTTGAGCATAGAGTACTGTGACTTGGGTGGTGTACTGCACTGTTGGATTGCTGCCTTGCAAGGACCAGAGAGACTCTCGTGATGTTGAGCAGAGAGAATGAAATGGAATCATTGCTAATGGAGCAGTCCCTGGGAGTGTGCTACCGGTCAGGGCTTCAGATTCGTTTTGGGCCACCCTTAGTAATCAGGGTTCTAGGTATAGTCAACCCTGATGCCTAGGGTAAAATTTTTGTTTCCCTGACAAATGCAGGGTAAAAAAACAGTAACACTGTTTGGCAAGGGTATTTTTTTCGAAGATTCCTCTATTAATATTTCTGAGATTGTCAAGTTCAAGACTTAGTGGCTTAGCTGGTATGTTACGGATTAGGGTCTGAAAGGCAGCAGGTTTGAGTCTCGTTAACGGGAGTGTTTTGCAGGGGCATTCGGTATCAGTATTGTTAGAAACCTAAGTTGACTTAGGACTTGGGTTGAGGGTAGAACGAGAGTTACGAGAGGAAGGGGTCGAGAGATTAGCCAAAAGAGGTTGTTCACTATAGAGCGAGCAGTACAAATAGGCAAGCATGAGAGTGCACCACCAAACAAGAACATAGAGCTACACTAGGTCTACACTACAGGCAGTTATAGTAATGTATACAAGTACATTCTGACACACCCCCTAACTGCCTGCAGTGAAGAACCATGTGCAGAAACACCCCCGGAAGGGGTACACCAAGCGCAGCGGAAGACGGTAGAGAGGAATGCGAGGAGGAGGAGATGAGAGAGAGAGAGGGGAGAGGAGAGGAATGAGGAGAGGAGGTGGGGGAGCCACGCGGCGAGCCCCTCTTACGAACCCCCGTTTTACGAAGGGGGGGGATGAGAGAGGGATGAGGAGAGGAGGTGGGGGAGCCACGCGGCGAGCCCCTCTTACGAACCCCCTGTTTACAAGGGGGGGTGGTGAGAGAGGGAGGAGAGGAGGTGGGGGGGAGCCTAGCGCGGCGAGCCCCTCTTACTAACCCCCTAATTCCACGCCCCCTTTCAGCCACCCCCCTTGTCAACCTCACCCCCCTTGTCAACCGCCCCTGGAACCTCACGTCTTCCCCCCACCCTTCCTCCAACGCCACCCCCTCACCCTCCCCCCCCCCCCTCTCCCCCCCACCCCAGGAGGGGCGACAGGAAGAGAGAGGAGGTGGGCTGGCGCATGCTGGTCATCCCTGCCACCCCCTCACCCTCCCCCCCACCCCACTGCAGTAGGAGTGGAGAGGTGGAGGGACGGCTGTTGGCGTGTCACACCCCCCACCCCCACACCCTCCCCCCACCCCTTTCACGGCTGCACCAGCAGCAGGGAGAGGGAGAAGGCTGGCGGCGGCGTAGCGCAGCAGCAGAGTGGCGTCAACCACCCCCGCCCCCCAACACCCTCCCCCCCCCCCCTGGTGCACGAGCAGCAGTGAGAAAGGGGAAAAATGGCGGGCGAGGGTGCAGCAGGCGGCTGCAGTTGCGCGTGTGGCTGCAGCTGCAGGTGTCGCTGCAGTCGCGCGAGAGGTTGCTGCTGCGCGTGCGGCTGCAGCTGCGCAATTCGCTGCAGTCGCGCGCGTGACTGGTGACGTGTGTGCAGCTGCGCGTTCGCGGTTGCGTGCGTGCGGCTGTGCGCACTGCGCACCGCTGGACGGGGACGAGACGGGCCGGGGCAGCGAGGGACGGACGGGCTGCGACGAGGGGGCCGAAACGGGGCCGCATCTGGCGCCATCGCGCAGCTCGCCGTCATGGGCAGCGTGACGGACGGAAGCTGCGCGACGGGCAGCACGAAGCAGGGATCGAATGGGGGCGAAGGCGCCATGCAGGAGCGAGAAAGTAACAGCGGTGGGCCCATGGACAACAGGTCTTAGGAGCTTAAGTGCTCTGAAACCATGTTAGAAACCTAAGTTGACTTAGGACTTGGGTTGAGGGTAGAACGAGAGTTACGAGAGGAAGGGGTCGAGAGATTAGCCAAAAGAGGTTGTTCACTATAGAGCGAGCAGTACAAATAGGCAAGCATGAGAGTGCACCACCAAACAAGAACATAGAGCTACACTAGGTCTACACTACAGGCAGTTATAGTAATGTATACAAGTACATTCTGACAAGTATTACTGGGATTGTACACTGTACAGTCAGGGAAATATGTTCCTTACGCTGTTTTTCAAAGGGTACAAAAAAACTTACACTTTCTGGCCTAGGGTAAAAAATCCACTACCCTGTCTGTGAAAGGGTAACTGAAAAAAAGCGGCCGCCAGTCAGTTCAAAAAGGGTATTTTACCCTGATAACGAGAGCCCTGCTACCGGTACCGTAGTTCATTCCAACTTCCGGTACCGGTACCTTCAGCCTACCTCCATGCATGCAGGCCAGAAGGCTTGCGTTCACAAGCACCTGAGGTGCATTCACTGCAGCAGGAATACGTACACAATGCAAGCATACTGCTCATGCCGCTCCTTAATTCCCTTCCTAGCTGTGTGTGTTTGTGCCCGTGATTATGCTACTCCTCGCAGAGTGGGTTTATAATCAGTCAACGCACCAGTGGGTATATAACATAACATGTATTTAGTACCGTATATAGAGATAATACATACATATGCACATGTGATCGAACGCATCCTTAAACATCATACTCCAGAGAGAGCCTCTCTAACTGGTCACAGCAGTGGCAAGCATGAGAGGCCCCCTCGCTGTCCCGTGCACCTCCTCAGCCATCAGGGGTTGCAGCGACCAGCCGTCAGCGATTGGAGCAAGCTGAGCTGCGGGGTGACAGCAGAAGGGTAAGAGCAGGAGAGGCGGGTGAGATTCAGAGCTTCCAAGCCATTCGTGCAGCAAAGGTTTCAAGCGAAAAGCGAGGAGACTAGGAGGCAGTAACCATACAGACACACCGGCATGTGTCACACGTGCCATGCTCCGCACACAGGCATGTGTTGTGGCACGTACGAGGGGAGACCGGAGAGGCGCAGAGCCCAGGCGATGTCCCAGCCGTCGTCGTGATTGAGGTGCACCTCTGCTGCCACCACGTTCACCCCGTCTGTCAGCACCGGCGCTGCTGCCGCCCCTGGCAGAGCCACTGTCTTGTCCGTGTAGATGAACCCATCATCGTTGTCATTGATCGCCTCTTTATCCGCCAGCGCCTGCACGGAGGGGAAAGAGGGGCAACAGGGAACGGGACGAGCCACGAGGGGTTGAAGTTGTGCGAGCAGGGTGGGCTTGGGGCGGGAGAATTAGGAACGGTGTGCTGTGGGAAAGCGGAGGGAACAGGTGGATCATGTGTGAGCAGGTTAGCGAGCTCTACGACGTGTGTTGGCTGCTGTGCGAGGCGGCATGAGGTGAGCGGTGAGAGACGCGAGGTGAGATGGATGAGGTGAGAGGCTCGAGGGGAGGGGCGAGAGGTGGGCGGCGAGGGCGACGGGCTGACGTTTGAGTCGACTCAAAATTCAGGGCGAGAGGTGGGAGGCGGGGGCGAGGGGCTGACGTACGGAGGTGGCATTGGTGACATCCCCCTGGGGCATGTTGAGGCGCAGCACCTCACGGTTGTTGATGTAGACAATCACACCATCGTTCACCGGCATTTGCAGCAGCAAGCTCGAGAAGCACGCGGAGTTGGTGAGAGAGAAGGTCGTGCGGAAGTAGTATGTCGTGCGCGCGTCCCACGATGGCTCCGCCAGGAACGTGCCCACCTTGTCCCAGTCAACTGTTGGCATGACAGGGGAAGGAGGAGTGGAGTGTTGCGTTGGTAAGGAGGCAGGGGCATTGAGAGTGAGAGGGTGTGGGCGGTGGGACAAAGCAGAGGAGCAGGGCTGCATGGCACGGCAAGGTACTACCCAGTGGAAGGAGAAGAATTCTCAAACGGCATTTCAACAGAGGAGCAGGGCAGCATGGCCGCAGCAGGGCAGCATGGCCGCAGCAGGGCAGCATGGCCGCAGCAGGGCAGCATGGCCGCAGCAGGGCAGCATGGCATGGCAAGGTACAACACAGTGGAAGGAGACAGCAGCAGCAGCAGCAGTGGCAGTGGCAGTAATGTCGGCAGCGGATGGCTCAACCACAACGCAGCCCACCACAGTGCACCGCACACGAGAGCATCAGTGCATGAGAGCGAGTGTGAGTGCTTACATCCCACGTAGGCGAGCGGGGCAGGGCCTGAGGGCCAGGAGGAGTCCGAGAAATTCGGGTTGTAGAAGGCTGGACCGCCGGGGGAGAGCGGATGCAGCTCCCCCCCCTCCTGATTGTAGCGCCACACTGCTCGCGGTGCCAGCAGGCCACAGTGCCTGTGAGGGAGAGAAACGGGAGGGGAGAGAGGGGAGGGGAGAGAGGGGAGGGGAGAGAGAGGAGGGGAGAGAGAGGACAGGGTAGGCATGAAGTGGGTGGGCGGTGGCATGGATGGGGTGAGGGAAGAGAAGCCACAACGGAGTTTTGTGAGTGGGCAGGGGGGGAATGAAGGGGCCGGCGTGCTGCACTGTGCTGTGCTGCGCTGCACTGTGCTGTGCTAAGCCGTGCCGTGCCATGGTGTGGCAGAGTGTGACTCACGAAGGGGTGGAGCAGGGTGCAGGGGGGTCCTGGGAGATATAGACGGTAGCAGGGAGGTAGTAGTTCACATCGCCTGACAGCACCACCTGCACCTGCTGCTGCTCTGACTCCGCTTCACACTCGTATGAGAACAGGGCGGGTGCACGCTGAGTGGTGCCGGTACAGGGCCTGCAGGGAGGAGACGTTGGGAGGATGGAGGGAGGATAGGGGGAGGTGGGAGAGGAGGGCGGCAGAAAAGAGGGGAGACGTCAGGTGGGGGCAATGACAATGCAGGGTGGATAGCTCAACGAGAGAGAGAGCTTACAACGAGAGAGAGAGAGAGAGCTTGCAACGAGAGAGCGAGAACAGAAGAAAAGAAAAGAAACGAAACGAACGAACAAAATAAATACATATCGATGGAAAACCTACCGCCATGCGGCGTTATCAGCCATCCTGGCGGCCCACTGTGTGTCCCCTCCAGCAGGAGCCTTGAGCCTCACCGTCACAGCCCCTCCACAGTCCCCCGCAAAATCTTTGTTCACGCCATCCCCAAAGTACACATTAACCTCCTCCGGCTGCCACTCCTCCTCCCCATCCGGCCCCACCACCTCCACCACATACACCTCCCCCACCAGCGCTGTGATCCCAAACACCCGCACCGCCTCCCCCCCACCCTCCTCCAGCTCGATGTGATTCGAGTTCCCATCAAACGTCTGCTCTGCGCCGTCACTCATGCGAACCACCTTGATGAAGCTCATCACGCCGTGGGCCTGCGTGCGGTTGACGTTGGCTGCGGTGGCGGGCTCGAGGTAGCGGACGTTGACGGTGCGGAAGCAGTGTGTGGGCGAGGGGCACGCGTACGCATTGGCTCCTGGCATGGGCTTGCAGGAGCCGTACGTGCCTGAGGAGGTCAGCGGGGGGAGCACCGCTGTGTTGTTGGCCACTAGGAAACCAGACGGCATTGGGGTGGTGAGAGGGGAGGAGGAGGAGGAGGAGGAGGAGGAGGAGGAGGAGGAGGAGGAGGAGGAGGAGGAGGAGGAGGAGCGGGCAGGCAAGCGGGCAGAAGAAGCAGACTTCCTACGGGAAGCGCGTGAGCGTTTGTGCGAGTGGGGCCTGGGGTAGTAGTTGCTAGGTCGGCCGACAGTTTTCTTGAGAGCAGAAATAGTAGCCGCAGCAGAAGCTGCAGTGCCATGCATGCGACGATGGGAGCTTGCAGCAGCAGCAGCAGCCGCCGCAGCAGCCGCAGGAGCAGCATCAGCAGAAGGAGCAGTAGACGCCGTGACTAGCAGGCGACGGTGGTGCTGAGGGTAAGCTTTCTGTGCCGGGACAAGCTTGCCAAGGGACGCAGGGATTGCAGCACTGGGCCTTGCGGAACCAGAAACAGCAGCAACAGCAGCAGCAGCAGAATCAGCAGCAGCAGCAGCAGCAACTTCGCCAGCGCCAGCAGCAGCGGCAGCAGAAGGGAGTGTGTTCTCGCCAACGGAGGTCTTGCCTAGCACCGACCCCACTATGCTGCCGTCCATGTCCCTCAACGCCACCTGTGCCGCTGCCTCCCCATGGTCCTCCACCTCTGCCTGGTCGTACTGCTCAGGGTCAGGCGCACGGGGAGGGAGAAGTGAGGGGAGGAGAGGAGGGAGAGAGGGAGATAATGCGAGTTGAGATGCGTTGAGACTGGAACTATGACTCGTTGAACTGGTTGTTCAGGCATAGGGCATGATTCTTATCACGTTTGAGAGGGTGAAGTGATACAAGCAGAGCCAAAAGCAAGAAGCGCAGATAGCGAAAGCATTCGTATTCACCATCTAAACCACTCACGTGTGTGGTATTGTGGCATGCACATAAGGGGTGGTGTAGGGTTGGCAGGGCGACTCACTCTGGATGGGTATTTCTGAGGCACGACCAACACTGGGTTGGTCCGCGTTGCAGTGCTGAACTTGAGGTTCTGGTGATGGGGGGAGCAGCAGGGGTAGGGGGTGGATGCACCATTTGTTAGTGCGGCAGGGAAGAAATGTCTTTCTTGAGAATTTATTTGGTAAGCACGTGCAAGCAGCAACGGTCCATGGGTGCAATCAGGAATCAGAAATATGTGGAAATGCTGCTGCCTTGATACTGCAAACGCACTTGGTACTTTGGAACTACACATGATGATGTGGGTGCAACTGTGAGGAGAGAAAGAGCAGAGAGCAGAGAGCAGCAGTGAAGGGCCGTGAAAGACAAGGGCTGCGAGGCACCTTGAAGTTGTTGCCGGCGTTCCAGTAGGTCCCCATGTCCCCCTCCACCGCCACCGCTGCAGACGGCTTGCATGTGCTGTCAAACCCGGCGAACCTGCATGGTGGGTGCGCGGGATGGGGTTGTGGAGGAGGGCAGGAGGAGATGCGATTGCATGATGATGCTGCGCCATGCTGAGTAACGCCGTGCCAGACCATGCCTGTACAGGGTACCATGCTTCAGACCATGCAGCATGTTACGCCCCACGCACTCAACGGTATGCCCCATGCATGGATGCATGGGTGCATGAATGCATGATTGCATGCGTGCACGCACTTAGCGCCGTCAACAGCGTTGTTGAAGAGCCCGTCGGTGAACCATGGGCTCTGCGTGAACACCAGCCCGTACACCGGCTCCTCCCACCCCCCTTCTCCCACACTGCGCCCCTGCTGGCCCTTCGCCAATGGGAACCTGCCACGTGGAGAAGGAAGGAAGGAGAGGAGCGTGTGGAAATGAGGAGGTGGCGGAGCAGGAGGAGAGAGGGAAAGGAGAGGAGTGACCTCTCAAAGCTGAACCACGTAGAAGAAGCGCGGAGCCAGGCCAAACACCCACTCCCTCCCCCACACACTCCCTCAAACCCTCCCTCACTCACTTGCAGCCGGAGACCGGAGCGCAGCCGTTGGAGTCCGGGTCGGTGCAGTCAAAGGGGTTGCCGTAGTTGGCGGTGTGCCCCACCACCGTGAGATCGCGCATCACTATGCCCTCCACCTGATGCATCTCCACCCCCCACACGTTGTCCGCTGCTGTGAACTTATCGAATACCACGTAGTCCGTGTTGTGGATGAACGCGCTGCAGAGGGGAGGGTAGGAGGGGAAGAGGGTGGGAGAGGAGAGAACACGTGAACATGTGTGAATCACCACGTGGTCCGTGTTGTATACAAAGCGCTGGGGTGGAGCGGGAAGCTAGGGGGAGGGAGGAAGCGCGCAAGAGAATGGGGGCAAGTTGCATGGGAGGTAGGGAAGGGAGGGAAGGGAGAAGGGACGGGAAAGAGTGGCAAAGAGGAGGAAGAGAGTGGGATGACGGGTGGACTTACCCCACGTAGGTGTTCTTGTAGAGAGTGAAGCCCGAGATAGTCACCCACACTGGATGGTCCCACTGCAACGATCAACAGAGGGTCACACGGAGCATGGGAGGGGCACACGGAGCATGGGAGGGCCACACGCACCCACACGGATGGACATGCTGGTGTTGGCGAAGGAGCAGCAGGGATGTTATGAGACTGCTCTAAAGATGTGCCAGGGGATCACACACCACACGCACAGCAGGACACAGCTGTGAGTCGCAAGAAACAGCTGAAAACATGGCCGACAGGCACAGGAATGCGCACAGTACGAGACACAGTTTAAAGAGCAGGGAGAGCATACGAGGCACGCAGGAAGCAGCAGGTGGCAGCAGGGGTTAGCAGGGGGGCAAGGCACTGAGGAGGCATGCGAGAGCATGCAAGCAGGCAATGAGGGTTGTGGTGCGACATGTGAAAGAGAGAGGTGGGGACGCACGTAGGTCTCGTCCTGGTCGAGAGTGGAGGCGTTGAAGCGGGGGTTGAACCCCCCGGGGTAGTCACGGAAGCCAATCTCACACGAGTGCGCCACGTTGCCTGCGAACGTGCCCACGCGGTGGTAGTTGAAGGGAATCAGCGTGTTGATCTGCGGCCATTGAGAAGACAGCCCCCTTACTTGGTCCCTCAGCTCCAGCCAGAAGCTGGTGCCATGCAGACAGAGAGGGGAGTGGGGGGAGGGAGAGAGAGATGTTGAGTTGATGGAGGTGGGATGGGGATTAAGGTGACTGCTTGCCAATCCGTTCTGCTCTCAGGAAAACCAAATCACCCACCCACCCATCAACGCATCCATTGAGGTTGGTTCTCAAAAACCAACTTGGGAATTCTCAAAAACCAACTTGGGAATTCTCAAAAACCAACTTGGGAATTCTCAAAAACCAACTTGGGAATTCTCAAAAACCAACTTGGGAATTCTCAAAAACCAACTTGGGAATTCTCAAAAACCAACGCATCCATTGAGCCACCCACCCGGTGTCTTCTGAGCCGGCAGCGACATTGTCGATGTAGTTGTTGTTGGCATTGGTGATCCAAAACGTGGATGGCTCGTTGTCCGTCTCCTCATCCGATATCTTCACCTCCACTGCATACATACAGACACATACACACATATGCACACAGACAGAGTCAGGCACACACGCACAGAGCAACACTCACAGGTTACAGCAGATGGTAAATACGTGCACGACAAAAAAAACAAAAACAACAAAAAACAAAACCAAGAAAACAACGCGTGCAAGCAAGTGCAGTGTGCGCATCCATGCGCGTCCAGACGCCGACGTTCTTACCTGGGCGCGTCCAGATGCCGACGTTCTTACCTGCGCGCGTCCAGATGCCGACGTTGCGGATGAAGGAGTTGCCTTGCTCGCCGCCCTCCTCCACCATGAAGCAATGCCCTCTCGTGTTGAACGCCACGTTCTCCTCCACCGTCAGATTGAAGGTGGCGTGCACCACCACACAGCGCTGCATGGGGGAGGGGGGTGAGAAGGGGACGCGATGAGGATTGAAGGTGGCGTGCACCACCACACAGCGCTGCATGGGAGAGGGGGGTGAGAAGGGGACGCGATGAGGATTGAAGGTGGCGTGCACCACCACACAGCGCTGCATGGGGGAGGGGGGTGAGAAGGGGACGCGATGAGGATTGAAGGTGGCGTGCACCACCACACAGCGCTGCATGGGGGAGGGGGGTGAGAAGGGGACGCGATGAGGATTGAAGGTGGCGTGCACCACCACACAGCGCTGCATGGTGGAAGGTGGGGGGCGGGAGCAGAAGGGGGCAGTGGGGAGGCAGAGAGCGGGGGGAAAGGAACGAGGAGAGAAGGAGAGGGGACGAGGATGGAGGGATGGACAATCAGTGGACGTGTACTTTTTGAGTCGACTCAAAAGTCACCTTGAGGACATGGAAAGATTCGCAGAAAGAAAGTCTGTGTACAGGCAAGGCACGCTCAGAGTGGAATCAATCAATCCAGCACACAGCACACAGCACGAAGCACGCAGCAGCCAGCAAACAGCACCCACCTGCTTGCTGTCATGCATGACGTTCTTGCGCACCACGCTCCTCCCCGCCTGATTCCCACAGAGGTGGAAGTGGATGTTATAGCGCCCCAGCTGCCCCTGCTGCCCCATCTGGGCAAACTCCACGCCCTCTATCAGCTGCGCGGTCTGAGTGAAGAACACCATGAAGTGCCCGCCCTCCCAGTTGTAAGGTGCCGCCTCGTCCTCCCCTCGAATGGTCGCTGTGCGGTTGAGTAGCACCACCTCCCCGCGCTCGTCTATCGTGCCGCCGAACCCGTCGGGCACCACCTCTCCGAAGTGGCTGTAGGAGAGCGGCGCGCTCAGCGCCACTTTCCACTTGCTGCCGCCCACCGCCGTCACTGCAGCAAGGGGGAGCAGGGTGATGGTGATGATGCAGAATCTGGTAAAATTTCGCATATACATGAGCAGCTGGCATGGGGGGAAGTTGCGACGAGGAGGGTGAAGCAGATGGGGCGAATGAGAGGAAGCAGGAGAGAGGGAGGGAGTGTATGAGAGACGGCGCGAGAGAGATGGGCTGCTGCACTACCAGCTCGGTAGCCCACCAGAGACTAGAGTGAACGGCAAAAGGGAAACTGGCTGAGAGAGGGGAGAGGGACAAGCAGTGAAAGGCACTCTTGAGAGGTCCCAACACAGGCCCACTCACTCACCAGCAACGATTTTGGCGACGTCGATCTGGTCGGGATAGAAGTCGGTGGAGGCGAGGCCGACATGGAAGCCCACGGGCCATGCGGAGACGTCCCGGTCCACCAGGATGGCTGTATCGCCCGCCTGTGCTGTCGCTGCCAGGCGGCACCACGAGGGCGTGGAGGAGCCCCCCGGCATGCCGTGCATGCGCACCTGCCCTCCCACCACGACGAAGGCCTTGTGGCCGAAGTTGCGGGGGTTGGCGGGGTCAGCGGGTGCGTTGGCGGTGTACTGGTAGGGCGCGCGGCCGTTGGGGTTGTGCGTGAGCGTGAAGACGACCTTCTGAGAGAAGTGCTTTGCGCTGCTGCCTGCGATCAGCTGCCCCTCCACGATCACAAACGACGCGTTCACCTGCACCAGCGGCCGTGACGGCGTGTCCTCGATCCTGCCAATAGCACATGGGGGGAGGCATGGGGGACGGGGGGGATTTAGGGGGGATTTAGGGGGCAGGGGGGGAAGAAGAGGGTGGAAACGGTGCAGAGAATATGAAGACTGGAGCCTTCTCCCTCTTGTTCACTCCTCATTCCTGTACACTGTTCAGTCCTACTCACTTGAGCATGCCCCGGATGGTGAGAGTGGAGAGGACGACAGAGGGCATGTCGAGAAGCACGGCCACGCCGCACGGGATGGTGGCGTTGGCGCCCTTGCCCGCCCCCACGCCCGGCACCACTCCCCCCGGCCACGTTGCCGCGTCGCTCCACAGATTGAAGCCTGGAGGGGGAGAAGGGGGGAGAGAAGGAGAAGCGGAGATGAATGGGGGGAAGGGGGGCAAGGGATGAGAGAACGGGACGGGGCGTGGGGAAAAAGGGAGGAGGGAGAGGGCGGAGATAGGAAGAGAGGAGCAGAGAAGAACGGATAATAAACGAGTGCAACACCAGGTGAGCGGCGACCATCCCCCTCTTATAATCACTGCGTTGGACAGCGTGTGCTGCGGGATTCGCGACGACCGTCACGGCGGGCTGTGACGCACCGGCGGGGGGAGGGTCCGGGAGCGGCGTGCACGGCGAGGTGAAGTTATCCCACGGGACTTGCGGCGTCGCACGCGCCACGGGTAGGACTCCGCGGTCCCTGGAGAGCGCGAGATGGCAGCACGCGGCGAGGAGCACCGCGGAGAGCGGAGACAATGCGCGGAAGCGGCGGCAAGAGGCGGAGCGGCGGTGGCTGGTGCGAGAAGTCGGCGGGCGAGCGACGGAGGCCATGATGGCAGTAATGAGGGTATGCGGGGTGCAACCGCTGCGGTGACTGTGCGACGGTGAAAAGTATACTAGTAGTACTGCTGCGAGCGATACTTGGAACTGGAATGGATTGGGCATATATATGGATGGGTGCTAGTAGTAATCGAGGGGAGCAACCACGGGGTGGTTCGATACGGTGAAAATGGCGGGTCCAACAAATTGTTACGGAGGGTGTTGTGCCTGCCGGCTTTAGGGTTACCACCACCTGTGGACGGCTGGGGGCGTGGTATGAAGAAATTCGTGTTCCAATAGTACTACGTCTACTGAATTCTGAATGTTCTCTTCTGGTGCCCATGATAGTCGGTGGTGTGTGCTATTATACTGTCAGCGCACGGATTCCACCCGCGCTCTGCGACGCCTGCGCTTTGCGAGCTTGAGACGTCGCGTGAAACGGCGACGTCATGTCACCGACCGTGTGGGGGCTGCTCTCGTTAACACCTTCTCTCGATCGCCTCCGGCAACACTTTCGAAATATCGTTCATCTGTTACGTATACCTAAAGCGAACGCGCAGGAGGAGCCTCCTGAGCATGTCGACCGACGCTGCTGCCGCGAAGCCGGACGAGGTGACCGTTGGGACCACGGCCGGAGACGAGAGCGCGCCGCTGAAGAAATCGCGGAAGATTCTCGTAGCGGTGGACCCGAGCGACGAGAGCTCGTACGCGTTAAAGTGGGCTCTCGAGAATGTGATACAAGCGGAGGACAAGGTTCACCTGCTACACGCGCAGCCGTACCCGAAAGTTTACGCAGGACCCGCGGGTCCAGGTAAGAAGACCTTATTTCTGCCTGGCGATACCTTTGGAAAGTGGAGGAGGGGGATTAGGAGCTGTCTCACTGGCAGCTGAAGCCGAGATTCTCTCACATGCGACGCACATGGGTCAGAATTGCACAGCAGAACGATTGCTGAGGGTTAGAATTGCAGAGAGAGGAGATTTGTTGATGTTTTTAATCAGCAAAGGGAGATGGTTCTAGAAGATTATATTTGCCAAGAGAGACGTCTCCTGCGGGTTGGAATGTTACCGTGGTGGAATGAAGCAGAACCTGTCTTCGTGGAGTGTTTTTTTTTTTTTTTTTTTTTTTTTTTTTTTTGCAAGAATCTAATCCAGCCCGGTTTAGGTCCCCTTCGGGGTTCTACGTGCCAGGCTTGGTTCCTCGTGTGTTTCAAACCTGGCAGTCTCTAGAAGACGGCACGCCCGTTGTGCACGCCCGTTGTGCACGTAAGCAACTCATTACACCTCCCAGCCGTGTCGGGTTTCGCTGCAGGTTCAATTATGCGAAACAAGCCTTTTGAATCTTTCAAGGGTAACTCACCAATGCCCCCCCAGCCCGCTTTGGTTCCGCTGGTGCAGGGTTCTGCGTGCCGTCGGAGGTGGTGGAGACGATGAAGAAGCAATATTCGAGTGACTTTTGAGAATTCTCAAAAGTCAATATCGCCGGAGGTGGTTGAGATGATGAAGAAGCAGGAGGAGGCTGCGAGCCTATGGTCCATGCAGAGCAGAGCAAGCCCCATGTTGACTTTTGAGTCGACTCAAAAGTCAACTAGCAAGCCCCGTGTGTAGTTGAAGCCAACACGCCGCTTGCCTCTACTGGCTAGTCCCTTCCCTCACCAATGCCCCCCTAGCCCGGGTCGGTTCCACTGGTGCAGGGTTTTACGTGTTTCGAGAGGTGGTGGAGACAATGAAGAAGCAGGAGGAGGCTGTCAGTCTCTAGTCCATGCAAGCCAACCAACCCCCCTTGTGTGGTTGAAGGCAACTCACCAATGCCCCCTTAGCAGGAGGAGGCTGTCAGCCGCCAGGTGCTGCGCGCCGCTTGACTCGAGTAGCTACACGCCTCTTGTCTCCACTGGCTTGTCCCTCACCAATCTCCCCCCAGCCCGGTTTGGTGCTGCTGGTGCAGGGTTCTACGTGCCGCCGGAGGTGGTGGAGACGATGAAGAAGCAGGAGGAGGCCGTCAGTCGCCAGGTGCTGCGCGCTGCCAAGGCCATGTGCGAGCAGTTCAAGGTGCGAAAGGGGGAAAAGAGGGGGGGGGAAGGGGGGTGGAAGGGGGTGGAAGGGGGTGGAAGGGGGTAGAAGGGGGGGAAGAGGAGGGGAGAAGGAGGTGAAATGCAAAGAATGAAAGAAAGAGAACAGCTTATAGCAGAGGAGACTAAAGTTTTACAGTGACCAGCTGAGGCCAGGGAGAGGTGCAGCATTCATGCCCCCCAGTGAATCTCTATCCCTCCCCATCCCTCTCCACCGCATCTCACAGGTATCAGCCGAGGCGGACGTGATAGAGGGCGAGCCCAGGGAGTCCATCTGTGATGCCGTGGAGCAGCTGGGCGTGCAGCTGCTGGTGATTGGCAGCCATGGCTACGGTACCGTGAAGAGGTGAGCATCAGACTGGCAGCACTGTAAGTGATTGACAGCCATGGCTATCTTCACCTGAAATGAATGGCGAATGGCGGTCCAGACGGCGTCAAGAGTTGCGTAATGGCCATGGCTACGGCCATGGTTGCTACTGGGTCTCAGCACATGTTATGATGTACACTCGAGGCAATGATGCTGCCCAGAGGTGAGCATCTGACAGGCAACAGTATTGTTGAAAGGTGGGTGCTTTTGATGTTGCCAGCAGTTGGGCGTGCAGCTGCTGGTGATTGGCAGCCATGGCTACGGCACTGTCAAGAGGTGCGTCTTGAAGGGGGCTTCAAAACATTTGTGGCTGTTGACAACATCAATCCATGGCCACGGCACCGTCAAGAGGTACGTATTGATGGGGAATGTGTTGATGGGGTACGTGCTGATGGGGTGCGTGCTGATGGGGTCTCAAACCACTTGGTGAAACATCTCAGAACGCATTGAAGCGAAGAGATGTTTGACCATAAGGTTGCGATGTTTGTGAAATTTTCAACTCTTGTGGAAAATGGTTCAAGACGTATGTGAGTTGTCAGCAGCATGAGCAACTGCTGCTCCATGTGATGCGGCATTCATGGGCGCTCCATGTGATGCGGCATTCATGTGTGCTCCATGTGATGCGGCATTCATGTGTGCTCCATGTGATGCGGCATTCATGTGTGCTCCATGTGATGCGGCATTCATGTGTGCTCCATGTGATGCGGCATTCATGTGTGCTCCATGTGATGCGGCATTCATGTGTGCTCCATGTGATGCGGCATTCATGTGTGCTCCATGTGATGCGGCATTCATGTGTGCTCCATGTGATGCGGCATTCATGTGTGCTCCATGTGATGCGGCATTCATGTGTGCTCCATGTGATGCGGCATTCATGTGTGCTCCATGTGATGCGGCATTCATGGGCGCTCCATGCTACATGCAACTCTCATGGCAGGACTTTCCCAGCATGTGAGCGACTCTGTTATGTGTGCACCATGCCATGCCATAACCTCCATTACCCCTCCCCACCCCCTCCTCCCCCTACCAGGGCGTTCCTGGGCAGTGTGAGCGACTACTGTGTGGATCATGCTGCTTGCCCCAACCTCCCTTTCCCCTTCCCTTCCCCCCCCCTTCCTCTTCCCCCCTCCCCCCCCTACCAGGGCGTTCCTGGGCAGTGTGAGCGACTACTGTGTGCATCATGCTGCTTGCCCTGTGGTCGTGGTTCGTAAGGTGTAAATTTGTGGTTCGGAAGTTATAAAACTGTAATTTGGGAGGTGTAATTCGTGCTTTGGAGAGTAAAACACTGTGGTCTGGAGGGTAAAACACCGTGGTTCATGGTAACTGCCATTCCAGGTCCATTGGTCTGGATGATACAGCAAACATGAGTGATGTAGTGGTGGTGAGGTTCGGATGGTAGAGAGGCTGTAGTGCAGGTATGTGGGCTGCTCAAGCGGGGCAGAGCAACAAGGCTGATCTGTGGTGTAAATTTCAAGGGTTGGTAGGTGGAGTAGCAACTTGGAATGTCTAGCTTGCTGGCGTTGGAAAGATGCGTCTGCCTGTAATAAAAGTGTGTGGGTTACATGAAACTCTCATACATCAGTGCTCCCTTCAGTTCTGGGCTCAAGAGCAGGTGCAAATGAACAGTGAATATTTTAAAACTAGTCATCGTACATAAGCCCATGAATCTGCACATTCCGAGAGCAACCACCCTGAGGCTGTTAGCTCTAACGAAATGGAAAAATCGGAACCCTCGCTTGTGTGACATATTCGCAACCTAACCTGAAACTTTCAGGCACTGGAAAACGGAAAAACAAGGCACCGAACTGGGCTCAACTGGAGGGACGAGGTGGAATGCGGGAAAGGAAGAAGCTTGGGCGGGTGGACCAGGGTTTTGTTGGGAAAGCCATCCCTTTGCCATCATTACAGTCACACAGGGCCTGCTGTCTTGAGACTGAACGAGCCTCCTTTGGTTTTTGCCATCTTGTAGTGTCACGCCACCATGAGTCACACTTAGGGTTTGTCCGGCAGGTTCTTGTAGATCTTGCTGCGCGCCAGTCACACCCAAACTGAACCTTCGCTGGTTGTGGTGACGCCTGATATAGTCATATCGTCCACGTGGTGTTTCATGCACACAGGGACACTGCTCCTGATCGCGAACCAGAGTTAATCGCCTCCGTCATCTGCCTCTCCGTTGTCACGTCGTTGACAGTCACATCCGACGCTGCCGTAGAAAGATCTACCCGGCATACTGGGCAGGTGGTCCTGTCGGCGAGCCAGTGGTCGATGCAGCTGACGTGGAACCGATGCGCGCAGGGCAAAGTGCGAACCAAATCCCTTTCGATAAAGTCACTCAAGCAAACCGTGCACTCCTTCGCGACCAACGCTCCGGCGGGCCCCCGTTTTAAGCACTGCGACTCGTGGCACTCGCCAGCAAAGTCATGCGCAGCATCTCGCGCATCGTGCGGCGCATTTCGCGCGTGCGACACTCCATCCAGCAGCGAAAGTTCAGAGCCGCCCATCGCCACTCTATCGATGTAATTTTCAGCGAATTTTGGGGTAGATTCGTTCTTCCGCGCGGCAGATGATGGTCGCCGATTCGTACACGGGCAGGTTCGTTCTGCAACGACGCCCCGAAGCTTTTCGGCACCATCGGAGTGGTCGGCTGGTGGGAGGCGGCTTGCAGCGGGAGCAGCGCGATACGGTCTGACGGGGAACGACGCGAGCTGCGCCGGGTGCAGCCCCGAGGAGGTTGGGACCGGCACTGATATAATCACATCGGGTAGAGTGTCGTCTAACTCAGCAGACGAGCCGCGATCCGCGTAGCTTCCAGCGGCGCGACGGGGTCTGGTCCACTTGAGAAACGGCATCGCGGCGCGATATAAGTGGCCGAAACTTAATCAAAGCGCACGAAAACAAGTGCTTGCTGCAGGTCGTTTGTAGTTAGTGCGGCGCCGCCGAATGCTACTAGCACTAGTAGTGCTGGTACGAGCAGCATCACGGTGTTTGGTGAGTCGTGATGCTTGACAAGTAACTAGTAAGAGCGGTTGAGTCAGTGGGAAGGAGGGTAAGAGTATGGCTTGATTAAACATTGAGATTCTGAGACGTGCCTTGTACTACAGCCGTTGCAGCTGGAAGAGTGAAGAGGTCTGCGCGTTGGGAAAGCAGTGAATCGAGAGGAAAGAGTGTCCTGATCGCATGAGAGTAATGCTCGTGTCGCCAATCGCACGGCAGGTCAGATTGTCGCCATAAAGAGCCTCTAATTCGTTCTTGGGATTCCATCGTGTGGGATGTGGATGAAAAAACACCTCGGTTTGAGGGGTTTTTTCGGCCAACTTCATTGATACTCAAATTATGCCAGAAGCGGTTTGCAAACGTAATCAACCAACAATTTTGCACTATAGTAACTACAAATACTGCTGTTATTAATTATAAGCGCAATCCTGAAACAATGTCGCCACCTGCAGCTCCGCACATACCCCAAAAAAATAAGCATACTAAAACGCTTGGATAACCAGGACAGAATTTGGAAATATTAACCCTAAATTCGGGAAGTTGTCACGTGCTTATCATTATCTGCTCGGACAAACAACACCGCCCAACGGAACCTGCTACCCGCGAGCAATTAAAAATAACCCTCATGCTAACAGGCATCCAGTCAGAATGGCATTAACCCTAAATACATTGTCGCATGATGTTTAGAATCAATGCCATCCGAGGGGTTTTTTTTTTTCTGTACAAGGTAAGTATGTTCGCGGTCAATGGAGGGTTAATGGTGCCATCAACCCTAATCCGTTGAGTTATTCCCAGTCTGCATCCTTTTTCCCAATGGGTTTTTTTTGTTAATATTTACGCAATTCGCGCTTGATACAAATTTTAGTGGTCTGAGTGTGAAAATGAAACGAGGAAGGATTGAACTGAGCAGCATGAGAAGTACAAGTACCAAACCCTAAAGTGTTGTACCCCATATGAGCTACCCCACTACAGCCTACACAGACTATAGTGTATGAGTTTGACACACCCCCATAGGCAAAGTGTGGGAGAGCAAGGGGTCACAAGACCAGTCAAGCAAAGCAAGGCAAAGCAAGCTCAGGGTGGATCACAACGTCACCACACATTCTGAGCACAAGTTCAAGGCCACAAGGCCAGTTCACATGCAAGATTACATATATATAAGGCTAAACAAGCAAGAGCAGGTATATATATATGTAACAGTACAAACAAGGTCAAGAAGTGAGCAAGTGAGGCAAGGTAGGCACAAGGCCCAGCTGAGTACAGAAGCGCTGATGATCACAAGGCGCGAGTGCCTTGGTGAAGATATCAGCAGTGTTGGCCTGAGAGGCCACGTACGCAAGTCGCAGCTGACCACGCTGCTGTAGCTCACGAGCTAAGAAGTAGCGAAGAGCAATGTGCTTCGTTCTGTGCTCCAGTCTCTGCTCCCGACACAAGGCCAGCATGGCCTTGTTGTCTACGTACAGCACTGGAGGAGAACGAGGCGGCTCTCCGAGGTCAGTCAGCAGGTAGGTGAGCCAGCGAAGCTCCTGTGCAGCCATGGCCCCTGCGTAGATCTCAGCCTCACAACTGGAGCCGAGAACAGAAGACGAGCGGGTAGCCCGCCACGAAACAGAGCCGGAACCAAGGCTGAAGGTGTAACCCTGTGACGACCGCTGCGTAGCCTGGTCGTGAGCCCAAGAAGCGTCTGCGTGCCCAGTGAGGACCACTGGACTCTGCCCTCCAAGCACAAGCCCCATGCCCGACGTACTGCACAAGTAGCGCAACACCCTCTTCGCTGCAGCCATGTGCTCCGGTCTGTGTCTCCCAGGAGCAACATAGCGTGCGAGAATGCTAAGAGGGTATGCAAGGTCAGGTCGTGTGCAGGTCATCAGGTACATGAGGCAGCCAACAAGCTATGGGTACGGGCCACTCGACTCTACGGACTCATCCGAAGGCAGAGCTGAGAGCGAGTGGCGAGTAGGCAGAGGAGTGGCCTGAGGCGAGGAGTACGTGAAGCCGAAGCGCTGAAGGACCTGCTGCACCATGTGTGACTGAGTCAGGGTAATGGTGCGCTGTGCTCTGTCCCGGGTGATCTGCAAGCCAAGGTAGCTGCGCAGTTCACCCAGGTCTGTGCACGTGTGTCTCTTCTGCAGCTCGGACTTCACGTGGGCGAGTCCAGCAGTGTCAGCTGTGGCAAAGACCAAGTCGTCGACGTACACGAGGATGTAGAACGGCGGCAAAGAAGTGTCGGTGCGCAGAAACAGCGACGGGTCGGCAGTAGAGGGAGCAAACCCAAGAGCCGCAAGTGTAGTCCTCAGTGTGTCGTGCCACTCACGCGGTGCCTGGCGGAGACCGTAGACTGGCCGCCGGAGGCTCCACTGGGTGCCAGGAGGAAAAGTCCCAGTGAAGCCAAGTGGGCGGCGCAGCCAGATCTCCTCGTGCAGGCTGCCCTGCAAGAAAGCAGTGCTGAAGTCAAGAGAGTGCAGCTCGTAGTCACGGTGAGCAGCTATGTGCAGCAGTACCCGAAGAGTGGTCATCTTCGGGGTGGGAGAGAAGGTATGAAAGTAGTCAACTCCCTGCCGCTGACTGAAGCCACGAGCCACGTAACGCGCCTTGAAGACAGGCGGAGAACCCGGCGGCCGCTTCACCCTGAAAATCCACATGCCACTGACGATGTTCGCCCCAGGCGGGGGAACCTCGTCAACGTAGGTGCCTGTGGACTTCCAGGAAGCCATCTCTGCGTCCATAGCTGCCTGCCACTGAGAGGAAACTGGGAGGAGTGAGGGGCAGCACGCTGCCGCCCCTCGACACAGGGGACGCAGGTAGGGGCAGGCCCCGGAGGAAGGGGAGGGAGGGACCGGGGAAGACCAGAGACAAGGACACGAGAGGCCATGCCTCGGAGACGAGGCAGGGAGGGGTGACCAAGGCGGTGGTGCCAGAGGAGAGTCTCGTGAGACAGGAGGCGATACGAGCAGGGGGCAGACTCAGGACCAGACCTGGACGCTGCAGCAAACACCTGACCCGACGCAGCTGCCTGACCAGACGCAGTGACTGGAGGAGACTCAGTGGTCAGTGTGTACAGGCTCGACCCCGGCCGACGTGTAAACGTGGCCAAGTGTCGGCCCGTCCGAGCGTCCGTGCAGTGGGTCACTCGCTGGCTCGCAGGAGTGAACTGGTGAACCCCCGCATCCTGTAGGTCAGCACCACTCACCAAGTTCGTAGAGAACGAGGGGAGGTAAAGACCAGACAGGGTGCCAGAGGGGGCCGCCGGACACGGGAGGGCAGTGGAGAAGTGTGCAAGGACAGGACCCCCAGAGGGGTCTGCCAGAGAGACTGCAACAGGCCGACTGAGCGGCGTGAGTGTGGTGCGGTCTCGAAAGAAGGAGCGGGAAGCCCCTGAGTCAAGGGTAAAGGTGTGGGAGGCCGTAGCCGACGCAGTACCTGAGAGAGCAGACTCACCAGCACCTGAGGAAGCAGACTCACTGGCACCTAGAGCAGCAGCCTCACCAGTACCTAGAGCAGCAGCCTCACCAGTACCTAGAGCAGCAGTACCAATGCCCGGGTCGGGCGGAAAACACCGGTAACAGTCACCCTCATCACTAATAGTCACAGCATACTCGCGCGTCACCCGTTTCTGCCCTGCGCCCCACCCGTTTTTTGCCGTGCGTCACTCGTTTTCTGCCCCGCGCCCCACTCGTTTTACCCCGCGCGTTTCCCCCCAGCCCTCTAGCGCGCAGCAGACGAACGTGCGTAGCTGCGCGCGCAGCCTTAGTCGCACCCGCAGCTTCGCGCTAGTACGTCGCGGCCACGCGCACCTGCAACCCACCATCTTAACCGCCCCCCAGACCTGAAAACCCGCCATTACAGACCTGAAATCCACCGCCGAACCTGGAAACCCGCCGCCCCAGACCTGAAAACCGCCGCCCCAGACCTGACAACCGCCGCCCCACTTGGAAACCTGCTGCCCCACCCGTTCTAGGCACCTCACCCGGAATCAGCCGCCCCACACAGTCCTCTCCACCGCATTGAACCTCACAGAACCGCACAGAACTGCACATAACCGCACAGAACCGCACAGAACCGCCGCCTCACCCGTAGCCCGCTGCCTTAACAGCTTCCCCACCTGAAACCTGCCTCCCCACGAGCTGCCACACCCGCCACCAGTAGCCCCAGCCGATCACACTGCCGCCAGCAACACCAGCAGCAGCATAGGCTGCCCCCAGCGCACCAGCAGCAGCGTAGGCTGCCCCCAGCAGAACCAGAAGCTGCATAGGCTGCCGCCAGCGCACTAGCAGCAGAATAGGCTGCCCCCAGCGCACCAGCAGCAGCGTAGGCTGCCCCCAGCAGAACCAGAAGCAGCATAGGCGGCCACCAGCGCACCAGCAGCAGCATTGGCTGCCCCCAGCAAAACCAGTAGCAGCTAAGGCTGCCCCCAGCAGAGCCAGAAGCAGCATTGGCTGCCCCCAGCGAACCAGCAGCAGCATAGGCTGCCCCCAGCGCACTAGCAGCAGCTTAGGCAACTGCCAGCGCACTAGCAGCAGCATTGGCTGCCCCCTGGAGAACCAGTAGTAGCATAGGCTGCCCCCACCGCACCAGCAGCACCTTAGGCTACCGACAGCGCACCAGCAGCAGCTTTGCCTGCCCCCTGGAGAACCAGTAGCAGCCTAGGCTGCCCCTCAGCAGAACCAGAAGCAGCACAGGCTGCCCCCAGCGCACCAGCAGCAGCATTGGCTGCCCCCAGCAAAACCAGTAGCAGCTAAGGCTGCCCCCAGCAGAGCCAGAAGCAGCATAGGCTGCCCCCAGCGAACCAGCAGCAGCATAGGCTGCCCCCAGCGCACTAGCAGCAGCTTAAGCAACTGCCAGCGCACTAGCAGCAGCATTGGCTGCCCCCTGGAGAACCAGTAGCAGCATAGGCTGCCCCCAGCGCACCAGCAGCACCTTAGGCTACCGCCAGCGCACCAGCAGCAGCTTTGCCTGCCCCCTGGAGAACCAGTAGCAGCCTAGGCTGCCCCTCAGCAGAACCAGAAGCAGCACAGGCTGCCCCCAGCGCACCAGCAGCAGCTTAGGCTGCCCCCAGCTGAACCAGCAGCAGCATAGGCTTACATGGCATGTACTAGGGTTCTACAGCAGCAGGGCCAGCCGCAGCACTCCCGTCAGTGGGGGCCTGCGGGTCCAAAGTGTGGCGCCCCCAGTAGTGGCTCAGCTAGCAGTGGGCGAGACGTCGGCCTCTGCGGGTACCGGGCCCTGACAGGCCCTGGTGCTGGTACTACCTGCTGGAGTCCTGACCACACTGCGTCCAGCTGCTACCGTCGACTCGACGACCTCCACCGTGAGCGTTCTGGACCTCACGCTATTACACCGCACTGGCCTTCACGCCTTCGCCAGCGCACTACTGCACCAGTTGAGTCTCACCTGCCTGGTCTAGGACCTTTTCCGGCTGCACGAGTAGAGACCTGTGTTTCCAGTCTTGGTGCATGTGTTGTTTCCAGTCCAGGCGCCTCTGAGTGTCTTTCTGTAGGAGCTGCAGCTACCACTAGTCTAGCACTAGCCTTTGTAGCTGGTTCGGGTGCAACCCCACAGACTGCACAGCTTTCCTTCACCCTAGATTCTGGAGCGTCCAGCTGTTTCTTTCGCGACTGTACCAACCTCACACCACTGCGCACTCCAGTCACTGTCGCCTTGGCTGACCCCTCTGTGGGACGTGTAGTTGCTAGCAGCACCACCACTCTTCCGTGTCCGGCGGCTCCCTCAGGTTTTCTTACAGGTTACTACACCCCCTCGTTCTCTAGGAACCTGGTGGGTGTCAGCCACCTCCACGACCTGGGCGTAGTCACTACTTTCCCACTGGACGAGCCTGTTGCCTCCTGCACTGTCGGTGCCACTGGGGCGCCTCTAGCCACTTTCCACAGAGAGCCGGGATCTGGTCTGTACTCACTACACACTGGGTCCCACCACACTGAGTCTGGTCAGGTCAGGTCAGGTCAGGTAGCTGCTGTGTCGTGCGACTGTCGGTCACTCGCCCACCCATCAGTCCTTTGGCACCACCGTCTAGGTCACCCGTCGTTCCCACGTCTTAGTAGGATGGTACGTCACCGTCTGGTCTCAGGTCTCCCAGCGTCGCTTGCCCCGCTTCCTCGCTCGCCTGCGCCGCCGTGCACTCCTTGCGTCGAGGGTCGGCAGCGCGCCGCCCCTCACTCCTCCTCGTTCCTCCCCACCACGGCTCCCTTCCAGACCCTGCACTTGGACGTTTGGGGCCCCTCCCCTGTCCTTGGCCCACGTCAGGAACGCTACTTCCTGATTGTGGTGGACGACTATTCCCGCTACACCACGGTTTTCCCCTTGTGACGGAAGGCCGACGTGCCTACCGTCCTTGAGCCGTGGCTCCTAGCGTGGGGTGGCGCCCAGGGCCCATGTGGGCTTCGCCTACACTCGGACCGTGGTGGTCAGTTCTCTTCCACTCGCCTAGAGACGTTCTGTCAGGGTCGGGGATTCATTCAGTCGTACACGCTACCAGCCTCGCCGCAGCAGAACGGGGTAGCCGAGCGTCGCATTGGCCTGGTCATGGAGGTTGCCCGGACCTCCATGTGCCATGCCGGTGCCCCTCAGTTCTTGTGGCCTCAGGCAGTCCGCTACGCCGCGCACCAGCTGAACCTGTGGCCCAGTGACGCACGGCCACGGGTGACGCCGGTCTCTCTCTGGTCAGGTTTACAGGGCGTAGCAGCTGACTTCCGTGCCTGGGGTTGTCTGGCCCACGTTCGCGCCCCTGGCGCGAACAAGTTGTCTCCGCGCACTCGTGCCTGCGTCTTTCTTGGCTTCCCTTTAGACGCCTCCGGCTGGGTGTTCTACGACCCGGTCACCTGCGGGTTCTTCGCTTCTCAGGACGTCACGTTCGACGAGTCTGTCTGCTACTACAGGAGTCGCCCCCACCGAGGTACTGAGGTCTTTTCCCCCCCGCTGTTCCTCACCCTTGAGCCCCCCCCAGTCGCCCCGGTAGCCCCCCCCGCTTCGCGTCCTGCCCCGTTAGGTGTGTCGCACGTCACTCCGCAGTCGTCCCCCCCGCAGCGTCCAGTCCCTGTCGTATCTGGGGGTGCGGGAGGTGCAGTTGCGGAGGGTGCGGGTGCTGGGGCTGCAGGAGCTCGTGGTGTCGGTTCAGGGGGTGCAGTGGGTGTGGGCGTGGAGGTCACTCCCGTGGAGGACACGGCAGCCTCGAGTCGGCGGCCTCGCCCCTCGTCACCCCCCGGCTTCCCGGTCGTCCCGCAGTTCCCTCCTCGTTCTCCTCTGCGGCCGGTTGCTGTGGAGCTTGGGGGTGCTACTACGGGAGGTACTGGAGGCCCCGGGGGTGTCGCTAGTGGAGGTGCTGGTTCTGGTAGTGTTGGAGCTGGAGGCACTGGCACTGTGGCGCCTACACCTCGCACTGTACGTTTCCTGACCCGTGAGCAGCGTCTCCTCCGGTTGGAGAGGGAGGAGCGTGAGCGGTTTGAGAGGGCACAGCAGCAGCAGCAGGAGCAGCAGCAGCAGCAGGAGCAGCAGCAGCAGCAGCACCAGCAGCGGCAGCAAGAGCAGCAGCAGCAGCAGCAGCAGCAGCAGCTACAGCAGCAGGAGAGAGTAGAGGAGGAGTCACAGCAGCAGCACGAGAGGGTAGAGCAGGAGTCCCGGTCGCAGCAGCGGGTGCAGCTGCAGCCGCAGCAGGAGAGGGTAGAGGAGGAGTCACGGCCGCACCAGGAGAGGGTAGAGCAGGAGTCCACCCCGCAGCAGCAGGCGCAGTTACAGACCCAGCAGGAGAGAGTACAGGAGGAGTCACGGCCGCACCAGGAGAGGGTAGAGCAGGAGCCCCACCCGCAGCAGCAGGTGCAGTTACAGGCCCCGCGGGAGAGAGTACGGGAGGAGTCACGACCTCAGCAGGAGAGGGTAGCGCAGGAGTCCCGCTCGCAGCAGCGGGTGCAGCTGCAGTCGCAGCAGGAGAGGGCAGAGGCGGAGCCATAGGAGCAGCAGCAGGGGCCGGTGCCGTCGCAGCAGACGCCAGAGGAGGCGGAGCAGCACCGACTGCGACTACACGTCCTCCCCGACCCAGCACCTGCACGCTTTGTTCGTGGTCCCCTCCCGTCCCCCCCTGTTCCCCCTGTTGAGTCCCTTTCCTCGTCCCAGTGGACTCGTCGTTCTCCCCTCAGTCGTGCTGTGTCCCCAGAGCGTCGTCGGTCCTGTTACCGTGCAGACGGTCCGTTCCACCTTGTTCTTCGCTCTCGTGTTCCACCTCCTCCTGTCCTTCCACAGCCCCCTGAGTCGTTCCTCACTGTGCTTCACGACCCGTTGTCCGACTACCTCCGTGCCTCCCGTCCTGTCGTCTCCCGGGTTTTGTCCGCGTTGGTCACTCACCCGACTGCACCTCTGTCGTCTGTTTCGGCACTTGTTACCACTGTCGCTGGCTTTGCCTCTTCCCACCGCCTTGACTACGCCGCTCACTTGGTGAGTGGCCCTGCTCGTTCTCCGTTCTCTGGGGGTGCTCCTGTTTTTCCCTTAGAGGTCCTCGAGGACAGGCAGTTCGAGCTTGGTTTTCTTGCGGCCGCTGTTCCTCATCTCTGCACCATGTTGCTTGCCCCTGAGGGGGATCCAGACGCTCTTGACATCCCGATCCCTCGCACTCACGCCGAGGCGGTCTCGGGACCCTTGGCTTCGTACTGGATAGCAGCTGAGGAGGCAGAGATGGCATCTTATAGGTCCACAGGCACTTACGTCGACGCAGTCCCACCACCTGGGACGAACGTCGTCAGTGGCCGATGGCTCTACAAGGTGAAGCGGCCGCCTGGATCACCACCTGTGTTCAAGGCGCGCTATGTGGCGAGAGGCTTTAGTCAGCGAGAGGGGGTGGACTTCTTCCAGACCTTCGCTCCCACCCCGAAGATGAGTACTCTTCGGGTGTTGCTGCATATTGCAGCCCTGCGCGACTACGAGTTGCACTCTTTGGACTTCTCCACCGCGTTCCTTCAGGGGAGCCTGCACGAGCAGATCTGGCTGCGTCGCCCGCCTGGCTTCACTGACTCTTTCCCACCTGGGACCCAGTGGCAGCTCCGTCGACCAGTCTACGGCCTGCGTCAGGCTCCACGTGAGTGGCAAGACACACTTCGCTCGACCCTTGCAGCGCTTGACTTCTTTCCGTCGTCTGCTGACCCGTCACTGTTCGTTCGCCGTGGCTCGACCCCGTTCTTTGTCCTGGTCTACATCGACGACCTATTGTTCGCCACTCCCGACCGACGCGCGCTGGCCTCCGTGAAGGAGGAACTGCAGAGGAGACACACTTGTACTGACCTTGGTGAGCTGCAGGACTACCTTGGCCTGCAGATCACCAGGGACAGGGCAGCTCGCACCATTACGCTGACTCAGTCGCATATGGTCGAGCAGATCCTCACGCAGTTTCGCTTCCCGTTCTCCAAGGTACAGCTCACCCCTCTTGGTGTGGACCATGGGCTCACGGCTCCACCTTCGGACGAGTCATTTGAGTCCAGTGGTCCATATCCTGAGCTGGTGGGTTGTCTCATGTACCTGATGACCTGTACTCGCCCAGACCTAGCTTACCCTCTTAGCGTACTTGCGCGCTTTGTTGCGCCTGGGAGACACCGACCGTCCCACTGGTACGCTGCTAAGAGGGTGGCGAAGTATGTGGCGAGTACATCAGGCATGGGACTTATCCTTGGAGGGAAGCAGCCAGTTACACTTACAGGTTACTCGGACTCGTCGTGGGCCGACGACGCGGAGACGCGTCGGTCTACACAGGGGTACTCCTTTAGCCTCGGGGCAGGTGCTGTTTCGTGGCGGTCGACTCGGGCGTCGTCCGTCGCCGGTTCCAGCTGTGAGGCAGAGGTGTACGCTGCGGCCATGGCCGCTCAGGAGCTTCGCTGGCTGTCTTTCCTTCTCACCGACCTTGGTGAGCGGCCTCGCTCTCCCCCAGTCTTGTTCGCCGACAGCAGGTCTGCCGTCCTGTTGTGTGAGAAGCCCCGACTGGTTGGGAAGGCGAAGCACATCCAGCTTCGTTATTTCCTTCTGCGTGAGCTGCAGCAGCGTGGTCAGGCACTCGTACGACGTGTGGTCTCTGAGGCCAACACTGCAGATATCTTCACCAAGGCGTTGCCGCCTTGTGATCACCAACGTTTCTGCACCCAGCTTGGCCTTGTGCGGGCCCGTCCTCACTTGCTTACGTAGATGCTTTGTCCTTATTGTCTTGTATTCTTGCATCTCAATATATTTGCTATATACCTGCATGTGAACTGGCCTTGTGGCTCTTTTGCTTGCTCTCGGACTGTGTGGTGACTTTGAGCTCCACCCTGAGATTTGTCTTGTTCTTGTGGACTGGTCTTGTGACCCTTGCTTGTTCTTGTTCTTGCTGACTGGTCATGTGACCCTTGTTTGCTCTCAGACTGTGTGTGTCCTTGAGACCCACCCTGAGATATGTGCTGTCTTTCCACGGGGATACCGTCACCTAGACTATGGGGGTGTGTCAACATATATTTTATATGTGTTGTTTAGGTTAGTCTAGGTGTTACTTTCCTACTTCCTTGCATAATTAGGGTTTGCTATATCTAGGGTTGTACTTCTCATTTTCTATCAATTCATTCTTATCGTAACACTTCCCTGTTCTGCGTCTGCACTCCGACAGAGGCGGAGAGTTTTCCTCCGACCTTCTGCGACCCTTCTGCCGTGTGAGGGGCATCCGCCAGACGTTCACGCTTCCGGCCTCTCCACAGCAAAATGGGATTGCTGAGCGCCGCATTGGCATGGTCATGGACGTCGCTCGTACGTCCATGATCCATGCGGCTGCTCCCCATTTTCTGTGGCCGTTCGCGGTTCAGTACGCGGCGCAGCAGATCAACCTTCAGCCCCGTGTCTCCTTGCCGGAGACCTCCCCCACCCTGCGGTGGACGGGGAAGGTTGGTGATGCGTCTGCGTTCCGTGTCTGGGGATCTCGGGCTTTCGTTCGAGACTTTTCTGCGGACAAGCTGTCCTCTCGTGCTGTTCCCTGCGTCTTCCTTGGCTTCCCCCCTGACGCGCCTGGTTGGCAGTTTTACCACCCCACCTCGCGCCGTGTTCTGTCCTCCCAGGACGTCACGTTTCACGAGTCGGTGCCGTACTACCGTCTCTTCCCCTACCGCGCTGCCCCCCTCCCCCCCCCGCCGCTCTTCCTCGCGCCAGGTCCCCCCCCGGTAGACCCCCTCCCCCCTCAGGGTCCTGCCCCCTCAGGTGTGTCCCAGGTAGACGTAGTCGAGCCTGTCGAGGTAGCTGTTGACTCTGTTGCTGCTAGGGGTGCTGAGCCTGCGGGTGCCGGGTCTGGGGGTGCTGCGCCTGAGCGTGAGGAGCCTGGGGGTGCGGAGCCTGGGGGTGCTGAGTCTGGGGGTGCTGAGCCTGGAGGTGCTGAGCCTGGAGTTGCCGAGTCGGGGGGTGTGGAGCCTGCGGGAGCTCGGCCTGCTTGTGTGGAGTCTGGCGGTGCTGGGCCTGGAGGTCCTTCGGGTGCTTCATCCCGGCGGGAGCTGCCCTCTCCCCAGGAGCTGCGTGAGTGGTTTTCTCGCCGCTGGAGTCGTGCTACTGGAGCTGGTGGTGCTACAGGTGCTGGAGGTTCTGCGGCTGCTGGAGTTTCTGGAGCCACGGGTCCCGGAGGTGCTCGTACCGGCGATACTGGAGCTCCTGGGCTTGGTGGTACTGCTGTTGGTGGAGATGGAGGTGCTACTGGCGTGGGTGCTGCTGGAGGTGCTACTGGAGCTGGTGCTGGTGCGTCTTCCGGAGGTGCTGCTAGAGTTGGTGCTTCTACGGGTGCTGGAGTTGGTGCTGCTGGAGCTGGTGGTGCTGCTCGCGTTAGTGCTGACGCTGGGGGTGCTGTCCTTGCTGGTTCTGGAGGCGCTATGCGGCCGCCGCCGTACTTCGTTCCGCTCCTTGAGCAGGTTCTTGGCCTTCCGCCTTCTTCTGGTCCTTCTCCTGCCTTAGAGTGTCCACAGCCCGTCCCGTCCGAGTCACAGTTACAGCTCGCCTGTCCACTGCCTGCCCCTTCTCCCTACGCTGGTCCTACTGGAGGTCTTGCTGAGCGTCGTGAGCCTGAGTCGCGTCCTGCGTCGCCTCTTCGTGCTGTTCGCACCGGTCGTCGTGTTCCACGTCAGCGTCCTCCTGCAGTTCCAGGCACACACCAGATGGCACTGCGTCCCTCCACTGATCCGCAGCGTGTCCCTTTGCCGTCTCCTCCTGCGTCCTCTCTTCCTGCGCTTGCTGACCCGGAGTCTGACTCTCTTCGTGCTACTAGTCCTACTGTCACGCGTCTCTTGGCTACTGTTGTCGCAGACCCTTCCTTTGAGTCCACTGCTGCGTCTGCCTTAGTTGCTGAGCTTGTCGACTTCGCTGCTCACTGTCGTCTAGACTACGCCGCTAGTCTTGTTGCTGAGTCTGAGTCTGTCTGTCCTCCGTCCGTCGGGGGTGAGTGTGCTCTTGGCACGGACGTCCTTGAGGACAGGCAGGAGGAGTTCCACTGTTTTGCTGTTGCTTTACCCCATCTCGTGGCCATGCTGCTAGCCCCTGAGGGAGACCCGGATGCACCAGACATCCCGACCCCGCGCTCTTACGCAGAGGCGATAGAGGGTCCCTACTCCTCTCAGTGGCAGATAGCCATGGACGCAGAGATGGCTTCCTGGAAGTCCACAGGCACCTACGTTGACGAGGTTCCCCCCCCTGGGGCGAACATCGTCAGTGGCATGTGGATCTTCAGGGTGAAGCGGCCGCCGGGTTCTCCGCCTGTCTTCAAGGCGCGCTACGTGGCTAGGGGCTTCAGTCAGCGGCAGGGAGTTGACTACTTTCAGACCTTCTCTCCCACCCCGAAGATGACTACTCTTCGGGTGCTGCTGCACATAGCCGCTCAGCGCGACTACGAGCTTCACTCTCTTGACTTCAGCACTGCTTTCCTGCAGGGCAGCCTGCACGAGGAGATCTGGCTGCGCCGCCCACTTGGCTTCACTGGGTCTTTTCCTCCTGGCACCCAGTGGAGCCTCCGGCGGCCAGTTTACGGTCTTCGCCAGGCGCCCCGGGAGTGGCACGACACACTGAGGACTACACTTGCGGCTCTTGGGTTTGCTCCTTCTACTACCGACCCGTCGCTGTTTCTGCGCACCGACACCTCCTTGCCGCCGTTCTACATCCTCGTGTACGTCGACGACTTGGTCTTTGCCACTGCTGACACTGCTGGACTCGCCCACATGAAGTCCGAGCTGCAGAAGAGACACACGTGCACAGACCTGGGTGAACTGCGCAGCTATCTTGGCTTGCAGATCACCCGGGACAGAGCACGGCGCACCATTACCCTGACTCAGTCACACATGGGGCAGCAGGTCCTTCAGCGCTTCGACTTCACGTACTCCTCGCCTCAGGCCACTCCTCTGTCTACTCGCCACTCGCTCTCAGCTCTGCCTTCGGATGAGTCCGTAGAGCCGAGTGGCCCGTACCCAGAGCTTGTTGGCTGCCTCATGTACCTGATGACCTGCACTCGACCTGACCTGGCATACCCTCTTAGCATCTTAGCACGCTATGTTGCTCCTGGGAGACACAGACCAGAGCACATGGCTGCTGCGAAGAGGGTGTTGCGCTACTTGTGCAGTACGTCGGGCATGGGGCTCGTGCTTGGAGGGCGGAGTCCAGTGGTCCTCACTGGTCACGCAGACGCGTCTTGGGCTGACGACTTGGCTACGGAGCAGTCGTCACAGGGTTACACCTTCAGCCTTGGTTCCGGCTCTGTTTCGTGGCGGTCTACCCGCTCGTCTTCTGTTCTCGGCTCCAGCTGTGAGGCTGAGATCTACGCAGGGGCCATGGCTGCACAGGAGCTACGCTGGCTCACCTACCTGCTGACCGACCTGGGAGAGCCGCCTCGTTCTCCTCCAGTTCTGTACGTAGACAACAAGGCCATGCTGGCCTTGTGTCGGGAGCACAGACTGGAGCACAGAATGAAGCACATTGCTCTTCGCTACTTTCTTGCTCGTGAGCTGCAGCAGCGTGGTCAGCTGCGCCTTGCTTACGTAGCCTCTCAGGCCAACACTGCTGATATCTTTACCAAGGCACTTCAGCCTTGTGATCATCAGCGCTTTTGTACGATGCTAGGTCTTGTGCCTACTTGGCCACACTTGCTTACCTCTTGACCTTGCTTGTATTGTGATCTATATATACCTGCACTTGCTTGTTTACCTTTATATATATGATCCTGCATGTGAACTGGCCTTGTGGCCTTTGAACCTGTGCTCGGATTGTGTGGTGACGTTGTGATCCACCCCGAGCTTGCTTTGCTTTACTTGACTGGTCTTGTGACCCCTAGTTGTCCCCCACTTTGCCTATGGGGGTGTGTCAGATTTATATCACTTAGTCACTGTAGGCTATAGTGGGGTACACACTAAGGGGTACAACTTTCTAGGGTTTCTTATTTGTACCCATCTCATTTCTAGTTCAATCATTCCTTGTTCTTTCACAAATTGAGCCGTCCACGAGTGTTTTGATTTGGAAGACCAATTTACCGCTGAGAATCTTCCTCCCCTTTGTAGATGATTGGGGAACAAGTTTCCATGTTCCGCGGCGCTTCAGTGCTGCTACTTCTGCTGCCATGGCTGCCTTCCATTTTTCTCTATCGGGGCCAGACAGGGGCTTGACGCACAGTGGTAGGTTCCTTGGGTGAGGTGTGGCGAACTGCGACGGCGAGGCCAAGGATGCGGAGACCAGTTTCGTTGGTCTTCTCGTAGACAAGAAAATCGTGGTCGTGGAAGCTGGTAACTTCGACAATGTCGTCGTCGCTGTCGTGACCGGTATAGATGGTGTCTTGCGAAGGGTTTCCCGGTGGTAACTCAGCATCCAGGGATCGGCGCGCTGTGCTGTTGTAATTGTGGGCTTCGCGAGTTGATCGTCGAGATCGAATTGATGAACAGGCATGAAGGTTGGAGTTAGGAATGGGCTTGGAAGGGGGATGTTGGGAAAAGAGTCGAATTGCGTATTATCCGTTTCATCTGCATCTTCTGCCAGGTCAGCCTCATCCTGTGACGTGGCAAAGCTGCGGTGCCCCTCGTAAAACCTTTCCAATGCCTTGTCAGCTTCGGGGTGTTCCTTGAACAGTCGCAGGGTCAAATTATCGTAGAAGATGCAGTCATGTGATTTCGTCACTTTGTGTGTCGCGTAGTCCAGCACGATCCACGCCTTGTATTCCTTTTCGATCCCGAGATGAATGTCCCAAAGTGCCCGATAAAAAAAAATTTCGGTCCTTGCTGTGTGTGGCATGTATTGTACTATGCAGCCGAACACTCGAAGAAGACACGTGTCAGCCTTTCTGCCCGTCCAAGCCTTGTAAAGAGAGGTGTTGTTCTCGAGGCTTCGGGAGGACAGCAAGTTGTGCAGCCGAACAACGTGGCTCATCGCAAAAGGCCAAAACTTTGTTGGGATGGTATACTACTTCATCAGGGCCCTCATCATTGTGGCAAGGCTCCTGTTTGTCCGTTCTGCTACTCCTTGCTGCTCGTGAGCGTAGGGCAGGGACACCAGGTGCTCAATCCCCTTCTTGGCGAAGATTTCCTTGAACTTAGTTGAGAAGAACTCCACACCTCCGTCTGTCTAGAAGATTTTCACCTTCAGTCCTGACTGACACTCAGCGCGTTTCATCCGGGTTATGAAGTAGTCGAAAGGTCGTGAGCGGTAGTCGATGTTGATGGCCCAAACGTAGGGCGTGCACGCGTCAATGAAGGTCTTCGTGTTTTGCTCGCCGTCAAGCCCTTCTTGGCTAAGTATCATAAAGTCGATGTAGACTTTCTCGAGCGGTTTGTAGCGTTCGTAACTAAAAGGTATGTCGGGGAAGGGCTTGTGGGCGAGTGACGCGGTGGGGCAGACGAGGCATGGCGGGTCGTCTGAAATTGCATGGGGTAGCCGACGATGTTTTTATAATATTTGTTTCACTCCACTTCATCCCGCTGCTCCTTTTCAGGTCCTTTGTCGCTGGCGGCGTTCACATCTGCCGCGAAGGCTCGGGCGGAAACTCGTTACAGGACGGTGTCGGGCATTCCTGCGATGTCGTCCGTATCAGCGGTGTGAATCGGGTCGCCGGTGACGGGTTGTCGCGGGAGTCGCGCCGCCTTAGGCCATTCGGAAGCTGGAAGTCCCACCATCGGGATGCGATGATAAAGATATTCGTCGTTGGCTACCGGGATCAACTGAGGTCCCTGTTCTGGCGGCGGCGCTTCCTCGGTAGGTTTGGGTAATATTACTGCTCCCCCGAAGTCGTAGGCCATTTCTTCTGACTCCTCTTGTGTTTCTTCTGCAGGTTCGGGAGCATACTGGTCTGGATGAGGTGGTCCGCCCCAGCTAGTGCTTCGCGTTGCCCAGTATGGGTCGATTTCAACTACATCTGCAGGAGGGAGTGCTGGAGCCTCGGAATAAGGATGGCTTGGTGGTCCCCAACCGCCTCCAGAAGTCGAGGTTCCCCAACCGCCTCCGGCGGCAGATCCTTCTTCTGGTGTTTGAACGACTCCCGAAGCGCCGATGGTAGCACTGGGATTGGTCCAGTAGGGTGAGACCGGTCCTGTTACTCCCCATCCTCCAGTGCCAGCTTGTTCTGCAGTTGCTGACTTCCCACTGTTTTCTCCCTATTCCATTGTTGTAGGTGTAGTGTCCCCGGGAATAGATGTTGAAGCACTCGAGACGGCGCGTAGGCGAAGAAGTCCGTATGAAGCGGGGCGTTCGAGATCCATCTCATCAGGGTGCTGTTAACAGGAATGGAGTGGTGGCCCCGCCCTCGCTTGGGCAACGCCGACGACCTGGTCGGGTGCACGGGAGTATCAGCCGACCGTTCACAGTAGGAGAGCTGCTCGACAGGCTTCGTCGAGCTACAGGGGACCGCTGTGGTGTTGCTGTCGACCAGAGAGCTCGACAGCTGCAACTGACTAGTCTGGGCGACGGGTGGGCCATCGACCAGGAGGGGCAGTTCGACCAGGAGGTCGACGGAGCAGCCCGTTGACCTGCAGCTCGACCGGGAGGTCGATGGAGCAGCCCGTTGACCTGCAGCTCGACCGAGAGGTCCACGGAGTAGCCCGTCGACCTACAGTTCGACCGGGAGGTTGACGGAGCAGTCTGTCGACCTGAGAAGTGAGCAGCGGTCGACGAGGGGAGCTCGGCGACAACCGCTGACTGTTCTGGTCGACGGAGGGGGTCCGTCGACCAGGGGGTAGCTCGACGGGAGCTGTGGTCGACCAGAAGGACTTGGTGGTCGACCGGAGGGACCCGGTGGTCGACCAGAGGCAGTCGTGGTCGACTGGAAGCACCTGGTGGTCGACCAAGTCGACCGGGTAACCTGCTCGACGAGTTCTGCGGAGGCACGCGAACGTCGTCGAGGTCGCGATGGCGCAGGCAACTGCGGGCTGGTATCCCGAAGTCGATGTGGCTTGTCAAGCGTGTTATAGTCACAGTAGGCTCCAATGTGCCTAAAACGAAAGATAGAGTGCACAGTCGGATTTCTGCACAGCGGCTTCAAACGTTCATAGCGTTCTGGTCACAGCTTCAAATGACTTGATTCAACTTGGATCTGGAGCGTCTTTTGTCGCCTTCAATAGGCAATTTAGATCGCACGATTTCACCAAGTATTGACGACACAGCGTCGGTTTGAACGAACGGCACTATGGCAGCCACTATAGTCTTAGAACACAAGATAGGAAGAGTTAGGAAGAGTTACGAGTCGGGAATGACTCCCAGCTCCTACAAACCCCAAGAGCCGAGGTACAGTGATGTGAAACAGTGCCACACTGTCCCCAACCACGAAGGGTCTCGAAACTACCCTTCACTAGGGCCTACACCAAGTGAAATGTTACACTACACAAAGTAATGTAACTATCTTCAATATCTTGAGGTGTACCCTTTTGGCGAGCTTCGAAATCACTTGAGGCTTGACACCAAGGCTCGGACTCTTCATCACAAACTCATCCTTGAGTTCTTGATGGGTCTGCTGCACACACCTGCGACACGCCGAACGTTCGACACAGGACAAAATAGAAACCGCGCACGACAAAATAGAAACCGCGCGCGAGACACAAACGACCGCGTAACACGCGTCTAGCGATAACTCGCTATTGACTCGACACACACACTCGACATCATGACTCAACATTCACACACAATTATAAGCATGAAATATATATTATCCCATGCCCTCATACCATTCCATACACACACACATGCACGCACACGGACAACAAGCCGAGTGCAAACCGTAGGGTTGCACCAACAAAGCGCAGACAACAGCGGACGGATGCCGAACGAGGCAAGTCGGGCCAATCGACTGCGCGCACCTGCGAGCGTGCGCACTGCTGTGTTCTACGGGGCAACGCTGGACAGCTGCTCTGCTGCAGCGTTGGCACGCCGTCGACTTGCTTTGTTGGCAAGTCGCATTTCCGCAGTGCTGGCGCGGCTCCTCTAAGCAAAGCTGTGCTGGCGGTCGACCAGGTTAGCTGCAGGGTTGCTAGGTGCATGATATAGTCATTCTGTCATTGCTTGTTCTATCATTCAGTAATTTCGACTTTGCTAGTGGAAACTCTTGCCAATTTCTCCCGTAATTGTACAAGCACTAAGGAACTAAGCAAAGCTACGATCACTCCTAGTAGTTCGTGTCAACCCCCATAGTCTAGCTCACTACCATTGTAAAGTGACTCTCTGCATGGTGCGGTGAGCGTGGACGGCCCCGCAGATTACCTTCAGATAGGAGCCGACTTTTGCACCTACTAAGTCGTTCGTCGGCCGGCAGCAGCGATAGTCACCATGGTCGACCCCGTAGCTGATGCGGGTGTAGCGGACACGTTGGAGGCATGTTTGGCTAACACGAGGAGACGCCACACGGATGGCGAGTACGGGACGATCTCCTTGCTGATCGTCGAGTTGGGCATCTGGTTGCAGTGGGCGACGGAGCACCCTTCCCGTCTTGCATCTCCTCGACCGGTGCGCAACGAAGGTGGCGTCGACGACGAGGTCGACGGTGGTGCACGAGTCAGTAGCAATGAAGGCACGAGGCAGAGAGGGGTGATCAAGGTCGACGGTGCTGTCGACGGAATCCAAGCGCGAGTGCAGCGGTTGACGGCGGCTGCAGGCAGCTCTCGTGCCGACGTCCATGTTCGACGTCGCTCTCCTCTACGAAGCGGTGGAGGGCTCTCGGCGACGACGCATGTGACGGTGGGCGGGATTGCACCGGCGTATGGCTACTTCAAGTTCTCGCCGGACCGGATCACAGTTGCCCCGTTGCAAGGTCGACGTGACCTCATAAACTGGAGGGAGTCGATAGAACCTCAGCTGGAGGTTGCCGGGCTGAAGGGCTTCGCTGATGGAACCGTACCGATTTCGCCCGTGGAGGATGTCGAGCTGTGCGGGGAGTTTCGTGCGACTCACTTGCTCACCTTCATGGTCATTTCGTGGTGCTGCTAGCCGGTGGTGCAGCTGGCGCTCAGGAGCTGTCGAGAGCGACTGGATGCTGGTCACCAGGCATGGCACTTCATACTGTCAACGTACCAAGTCAGGGACAACCTGTACATCGGACAGCTGGAGGAGAAGATGACACACATTTGGATGGGTGAGCAGGAGTCAGCGACGGACTACTGCAACCGTGCTCGACGGATCCTGGCTGAGATGCGGATGGCGGGCGCCGAATACTCAACGGCGTCCTACATCACCCACATCGTCAAGGGCCTGCCGCGCGACTACAACCTCATGAAGAGGATGATGATGGTGCCCGGCACGCGTGAGTCCCTCGACGAGGACTTCATCACCAGCTACATCCTTCAAGACGAGGCGATGCAGGAGGCCGAACAGCCCACGGAGCTCCTTCCGCAGGCAAACTACGCTGCACCGACGAAGCTGAATCGTCAGCAGGAGCAGCGCGGGAAGCCGGGCGGAGGTGGTAGCGGAGGTGGGCGGTCGACGAAGGATGTCGACGAGAAGAGGTCGACACGGGACAAGGGCCGAGGAGGTGGTGGTCGACGGCGGGAGTGCTGGATCTGCCACGACCCCGACCATCTCTCCTACGAATGCCCCGAACGCGATGAGAGCGACGAGGACGTCAGCAAGGGAGATCGGCCGCGGTCGATCGGCCAGTCGTCGCCCCCGTCGAGATGCAAAGCTGTGCAAGGAGAAGCAGACGCCGAAGAAGGCGTCGTCGACGAAGGACGTCGATAGCTCCAGCGGCAAGGGCCGAGGCGACGGGGAGGCGTCGTGCTCAATGGTCGGCGTGGTGGAGCCGACGGTCTCGCTGGCGCCGGAGGCTGGCGAGGACTTCCAGGCGGTGGCGGCAACTGTGCAGGCCAACCCGATGGCGGTGCTGCTCGACAGCGGGTGCTCCCACCACCTGATGGGGACGAAGGCAGTCTTGATCGACATGGCGCCGAGCGACAGAGTAAAGCACGTACGTGGATTCAACAGGGCACTGCAGTGTGTCGATGGTCGCGGAACCGTCGCTCTACAAGGGGAGGACGGGAAGAAGGTCCTCATCCCCGACGTGCTCTACGTTCCGGGCGTACAGGCGAACCTTATGTCAGCTGGCCAACTGAAGGAGAGCGGGGTGCAGCTGGAGGGCGACGGCGACGAGATGCTGATCGTCACCGCGACCGGGGAGGTGCTTGGTCGAGCACGCTACACCGGTCGAGTCCTCTGCACCAACCTTCGTCCCTGCTCGACGCAGTCGGCGTCGACCGAGATGGTGGCTCTGCGGACGATCGTCTCGGCGACGGCGTCGACCCCTGACCGGTTGGATGCAAGGCTCGCGCACGTCGGCGTCGACACGATCAAGAGCTCGGCGATGCATGAAGTTGCTGTTGGGCTCGACATCACGCCGTCGACCGTAGCAGACCCGCCGTGTGTCTCGTGCGTCGGAGGAAAGCTGGCGCGGCACACCTTCCCCGACAAGAGCTCGGACGCCGAGGAGGCACTGGCTGTCGTGCACATTGACTTGTGCGGGCCATTTCGGGTGGCTACCAAGGATGGCAGCTTGTACTTCATGCTGCTGAAGGATCGCCATACTCGGTTCGTGTGGGCAATGCTAGTCGCTAAGAAGAGCGACGTGCTGCGGGAGTTCCAGAAGTGGCTGGTGCTGGTGGAGCGATAGACGAAGAAGTCGGTGCGGTCGCTTCGCTCCGATCAAGGAGGGGAGTTCCTCGAGAAGGCGTTCACCGACTTCGTCGACGGGAAGGGCATCGTCCACGACCTGACATGCCCCTACACTCCGCAACAGAACGGCATGGCTGAGCGGGAGATGCGCACGGTCATCGAGTCCGTGCGGACGATGCTTCTGCACATGGGCGTGCAGCACCACTGGTGGCACCTCGCTCTTTGACAGGCTGTCTGGGTGCGCAACCGCTTGGAGCGGTCGACGACGCCGCCGGGGACGACTCCGTACCAGCTGCTGACCGGGAAGAAGCCCGACCTCACACTGGCGCGGGTGTGGGGCTGCATGGTGCAGTTCATGATTCCCGAGCAGCAGCACGGTGGGAAGCTGGCGCCGAAGGCTCGCTGGGGGCTTCACCTGGGGGTGTCGCCGGAGAGCAAGGGCTGGGAGGTGCTCGACCTGACCGACAATAAGGTGGTCACGTTGGTCGAGGTGATCTTCTACGAGACGCTGTCGCTGGAGGTGTGGAAGGTGAAGTATGGGCCGGCGTCGGGGCGGCCGCAGGCACACCCGCCGACGGACACCTCGACGGCGATGGCCCCGCTGCTCGCCGAAGTCGACGAGCCTGCTGATGAGGACGTTGTGGAGGTTCTTCCACCTCCCCCCATTCTTGCTCCTCCCCCCCCCCGTCGTAGATCGGCCTGCGTCGACGCCTGTGTCGGCCACCGGCGATGAAGGGGAGCCTTGTGGCGTCGCCTGTGGCGCCGGCCAGTGGCATCACCGGCGGTCAACAAGGCGCCAAGCTCATCGACCAGGATGGGAAACCGGGGCGGTCGACAGGGGAGCCGATCGAACGGGAGGCAGCAGCAGGGGTGCAGTCGACAGGGGAGCAGCAGCCGGGGCGGTCGACAGGGGAGCTGTCGAAGTCAGCAGCAGGCGAGCAGCCGGTCGAAGGGTCGAAGCAGCTGGTCGACGACGAGGACGTCAACAAGGAAGGGGAAGCAGTCGGCGGGTGAGGAGTCCACCGATAGCGACGTGGTGGAAGTGCCAATCACGAAGCCTGAGCTGCGACGCACAGGTCGAGCTCGACGGCCACCGGATCGGCTGAGCTTCCACGCCTGCCTACCACCAGCTGCCTTCACCACAGTGTACAATGAGGTCGACGACGACCTATTGTACGACGACGCCGAGGAGGATGAAGACATGCCGGAGCTCGACCCCGACGTGCATGCAGACCCCGAACACCGCTAGGATATCGCCACGATGACGGTGAAGGAGGCACTGTCGAGCTGGAAGGGCGAGGCGGTGAAGGCTGCCATGGAAGAAGAGATCCGCAGCCTCATCGGCATGGGCACTTGGGAGCTGGTCGAACGCCCACGCGGGGTGAACATCATGAAGAACCGGTAGGTGCTGACGACCAAGTACCGCATCGACGACACCGTCGAGCGCGAGAAGGCGAGGCTGGTCGTGAAGGGCTTCACGCAGGTGTATGGTGCCGACTACGACGAGACGTGCTCGCCGGTGAGCAGCTACGTCACGCTGAGGATCTTCCTCCTGTACCAGTCGGACTACTTCGACGATGGGACCGGCCGGGTGTGTAAGCTGCTGAAGAGCCTGTACGGGCTGAAGCAGTTGCCGCTTCTGTGGTACAGGGCTCTCGACGGTGTGCTGCTGGGCGCTGGCTGGAAGAAGAGCCAGGTCGACGAGGCGCTCTACTTCAAGGCCGGCGACGACGGGGTGACCTGCTGGGTGACCCGCCAGCAGCAGCACCGCGATGCTGAAGGAGCTGAAGGAGCTGTTGGAGTCCGCCTTCGAGTTGTGTGAGATCTCGCCTTGGGCTGGAGATCGTGCGCGACAGGCCGGCCAGGAAGCTGTGGCTGCACCAGCAGGGCTACGCCGAGACGCTGCGCAGGCGCTTCATCGACGAGGAGCATGGCGGTCGAGTCCCGAAGACGCCGGTCTCGGTCAACGCCTATGCTCAGTTGACCTTCGACGACGAGGAGGCCCAAAGAGCGCGAGGAGGAGTACCGGCAGAAGGTCGGCTCGCTGCAGTTCGCGGCGACGACGACGAGGCCAGACATTGCGTTCGCTTGCAGCAAGCTGGGGAGCGGCCTTACGGTGAGGAGCAACCAGCATTGGCATGAGGTCGATCGCTGCCTCGCCTACCTCGCTAACACCCACGACATCGCCTTGGAGTTCGGCGGTGGACTAGAGTCGCTCGAGCTGATCGGCTACGTGGATGCCGACGACGCGGGCGACAGGCAGAACAGGACGAGCACGGGAGGCTACATATTCGTCTAAGGAGGGGCCGCCGTCTCCTGGTCGAGCTCGTGCATCAAGTGTGCTAACATTGTCGTCGACCGAGTCGGAGTACGTGGCGGCCACGGATGCAGACAAGGAGGGACGCAGACTTCGTTTCCTTCTTGCTGAATTCAAGCTGCTTAACGCTGGGAAGCCGACCATCCTCCGCGTCGACAACAAGTCGGCAATTACGGTCGCTGAGGGCTTGGGGCTGACGGGCAACCTCAAGCACATGGAGCGACGCTACGCCTGGCTGCAGCATAAGGTGAGGCCCGGGAAGTTCGTGCTGAAGTACATCCCGACCACTGAGCAGCCGGCGGACTTCCCGACGAAGGCGCTGCATTTTCCGGCTTTGAACTGGTGCTCTGTCGCCATCGGCCAAGTTCGTCTGGCCGACGTCGGCGACGGCGACGACGAGGTGCAGCACTAGGTGCCATACCCTTCTGCACGGCTGGTGCGGTGACGGCGTGCTGAGTGTGGGGTGCACGCCGAGGACGGGTTTTCTCCGTAGAGTACTGCCGTGTGGGCTGGAGGCCCAAGCGTGAGCGCGGCAGGGGAGTGTTAGCAGGAATGGAGTATTGGCCCCGCCCTCGCTTGGGCAACACCGACGACTTGGTCGGCGTGCACGGGAGCAGCCGACCGTTCACAGTGGGAGAGCTGCTCCACAGGCATCGTCGAGCTGCAGGGGACCGCTGTGGTGTTGCTGTCGACCACGGAGCTCGACAGCTGCAACTGACTGGTCTGGGCGACGGGTGGGCCGTCGACCAGGAGGGGCAGTTCGACCAGGAGGTCGACGGAGCAGCCCGTCGACCTGCAGCTCGACCGGGAGGTCGATGGAGCAGCCCGTTGACCTGCAGCTCGACCGGGAGGTCCACGGAGCAGCCCGTCGACCTACAGTTCGACCGGGAGGTCGACGGAGCAGTCCGTTGACCTGAAAAGTGAGCAGCGGTCAATGAGGGGAGCTCGACGTCAACCTCTGACTGTTATGGTCGATGGAAGAGGTCCGTCGACCAGGGGGTTGCTCGACGGGAGCTGTGGTCGACCAGAGGGACTTGGTGGTCGACCGGAGGGACCCAGTGGTCGACCAGAGGTAGTGGTGGTCGACCGGGAAGCACCTGGTGGTCGACCAGGTCGACCGGGTAACGTGCTCGACAAGTTCTGCGGAGGCACGCGAACGTCGTCGAGGTCATGATGGCGCAGACGACTGCGGGCTGGTATCTCGAAGTCGATGTGGCTCGTCAGGTGCAGACAACAGCCGAAGGATGCCCAACGAGGCAAGTTGGGCCAAATCGTCTGCGCGCACCTGCAAGCGTGCGCACTGCTGTGTTCTACGGGGCAACGCTGGACAGCCGCTCTGCTGCAGCGTTGGCACGCCGTCGACCTGCTCTGTTGTCAGGTTGCCTTTCCGCAGTGCTGGCGCGGCTCCTCTACGCAAAGCTGTGCTGGCGGTCGACCAGGCTAGCTGCAGGGTTGCTAGATGCCTGTTGTAGTCATCTTATCATTGCTTGTTCTATCATTCAGTAATTTCGACTGTACTAGTGGAAACTCTTGCCAATTTCTCCCGTGATTGTGCAAGCACTAAGGAACTAAGCAAAGCTACGATCACTCCTAGTAGTCGTGCCGACCCCCATAGTCTAGCTCACTACCGCTGTAGAGTGACTCTCCGCAGGTGCGGCCAAGACGGTGTCTCCGTTGGTGTTGTTTGTGGCAGGAGAGTCCTGTCCGAGTCGCCGGTGGTGCCTTATGAGACGAAGCTTAATACGAAGACGCAAGTCTTTGTCCATCACCTTGCCGATGTAAGTATTTTTTAAGAATAATTCGAAGGCTTTGTCTTTGTAGTTGCTTCGAATGTGAACTCCTCATTTCATTAGTTGAGCTACAAAGAGGAGGTTGAACTGAAGGTCGGCGATGACCAGCGCATCTCCGATGTGAATGGACACTTGTTCATAGGCCTGCAGGCGGTTGTTGTTTGCGACGGTGATTTCGCAAGGTCGTGCATCCTCATTGAGTTGTTGAAAATTTTTGTTAATCTCACCATGTGTTGTCCGCAGCAGCTATCGAGGTACCAATTGTTGACATTTTCGCGGTTTCGTTGTGTAATGCTGGCAATCTTGGGAGTGATGATGCGGTCGAGGTCATCGCAGTATGGCGAGAGGTCATTCTGGTCTCTTTCGGGAAAGTTGGGAGGAGACTCTGGCGTGCTCGGAGGCAGTTCAAAATCAGGTGGGATGTTGGTCGGCCTGTCGATCCAGGAACTGAGTGTAGGGTCGTTGTTTGCGGTTGGTGTGATTGGATCGATTGGCGTATCTGGCGGAAATTCAATGCCGTCGTAGTAGCGAATGCTCTGTGACGCACCATGCAGCTCAAAACTGACCCTTTTCCCTTGTCATTCGATGAAATGCGTGCAGGAGTTCGCGAAGTGCTTGCGACGGAGGGTGGCGACATTGTCGCAGTCGCAGTTGGAGTTGCGGAGGGCGCCGAAGGTTGTTGACCAGGTGAATTGTTGCGCCTCTCGTCAGCGGCCTTCCGTTTGTAGCACCAGTCAGAGACCTGGTTTCTTGCAGTACTTGCAGAAGCCCCCCTTCTTTCCGTGTTGCTCCCCTTTAGTTGCTCCCGCGAAGAGCACTAACTTCTCCCTCTTGCTGTTCTTCTCATTTTACAAGTAGATCTCGGATAGGAGTGTGGCGCAAAGAGCGGACTCGGAAATGGTTGCTCGAGCACGGAGCAATGACTAGCATTGACGCCAATCGGGTCCTATTCTAGAGAGATCCATCAAGATGAAGATATCGTCAGAGATGGTTCTGCCACAATTCTTGATGTGGTCGCGTAGATTGCAGCACCGATTGATATACGGCCCCGCTTTCTCCCCTTGATGCATTTTAATCGATGTCAGTTGATTGAGCATGCGACTTATGGTAACCGGGTCTGTTGTGATGTTTGAATTGCGTAGGTGCTCCTAAGACACTTGCGCGGAGTGCCCACTCAGATTTGTAGGAGCTGATGCCAAGCTGCTCGACGGGGGATAGGTTTCGGAGAAGAGCGGTGTACGCGAGAAGAGACTCGTGGTAGTACTGATTCTTCTCATGGTGGTTCATTCTGACGGAAAAGGTAAGCTCCCATTGTAATACATCCAGATATGCGCGGTTGTTGCGAGGAGCTCAAATTCGAAGCTCCACGTGTAGAAATCCTTGCTGTCAAATTGGATTGAAGTTTTCAGCTTTGAGGTCAACATGAACTTTGTTTGCATGGTTGCGATTGCCTCTGTTTGTGCGTGTTGTTGATTGTCGTGCGCAGAAGCTAAAGCTTGATGGTTGTCAAAAGTAAATGATTTCTCGGAGTTGACGCGACGGTCTTCTCTCGGGAGAGGTAGTCAGCAACTCCCCTTGCGTAGCTTGAGCCGTCAATGCTCATGGCTTATGGCTCTCAAGAGCGTTGATGCGAGCGACGAGCTGCTCAACGAAGGTGGTGCTCACGGAGGTCACCGCTGATGGCGCATTAGTCGTTGCTGGTGGTGGGCCGGAGAGTTTGCAGTAGCTTTTCCTTCAGGAGCCATAGTGATGCATACTTGTAACAGGTATTTAATGAGCAGTTATATAAAGGGGTTGTTCCAGGAAGAACATGAACTTGGCATATCTTATAATCCAATCAAGCTCTCATATCATGTTGATATAACCAGGATTGTAGTGGATAGGATAAGACTTGCTAAGTTATAGGAAGTCAACGAAGTCTTGTAGTGACCTTGTTAATAATGATTGAGAAAGAACTAGATGATTATAAGATAGAGCTACAAGGATATAAGCAATCTAGCTAGCCATGTACTCTGAGGGGTACATTCCCTTATTAACTAATATTACGTTGCTACAGTAACTGCGACTACTGCTTTATTTAATAGTTACCATGTTGCAGCAAGTAATTTCCGAGTACGGTTACTGGACGGTAAATAGTCGTGACTGCTCACTAACTTCGACTGTTGACCTTCGGGTGACTCTCGGGCTGCCGCATGCTCGATATGAGCTATCGCGGTACTGGTACAGTAGCGGTGCTTCGTGATGAAGTGGCGCGCTTAAAGAGAACCTTCGAGATGTTAGAATGAACAAGTGTGTGTGAACTAACAAGATTGGGAGTACAAGTAGGAAACCCTAGAATGTTGTACCCCCTAAGGCTAAACCCACTATAGCCTACACAATGTAAACATATAATGTTTGACACGAGAATGTTATAACAACCTTTCAGTTATTCCAACATGAAGGACCCAATTGCTGGAGGTATGAGACATGTCAGGAGATAGAGGAGACAACTGTGATTGGGGAGGGACGAACA
>CANJKZ010000140.1:0-47500 GCA_947471745.1 Closterium sp. Naga37s-1 | reverse complement strand
TTCCGCCCGTCATTCCGCCCTCTATCGCCTTTCCGCCCGTCATTCCGCCCTCTATCGCCTTTCCGCCCGTCATTCCGCCCTCTATCGCCTTTCCGCCCGTCATTCCGCCCTCTATCGCCTTTCCGCCCGTCATTCCGAGTTCACACTGCACATCCCTTCTCCCATGCCGCCATTCATCCACTCCTTCCACACATCCCTACTATAATCCGCCATTCATCATCTCATTTCGCCGTTCATCTACTGGTTCTAGCCGTTCAAGGTCTTTTTCTGCCGTTCACCCTCTAGTTACACCGGTCCTACTCTCATTCCACTAAGCCCTTCTCTTTTTTCGCCGTCCCTTTTCTCATTCCGCCGTTCCTACTCTCATTCCGCCGTTGCTACGACGGTTTCGCGCTCCCTATTCTCATTCCGCCCTTCATCCTCCCTTTCCTCCCTTTTTCTTCCCATTCTACCCGTATACACATATTTCCGCCCGTCATGCGGGACCATTCCGCCTCTCTGACTCGCGTTCCGCCGTCGTCATCTCATTTCGCCCTTAATATTTTCGTTCCGCACTTGACGCTCTCATATCGCAATTACGGCCGTTGAAGAGGAAGAGGACGAAGGGGAGGCAGATTTGGCAGCAACAACTTCAATAAAGGCCGCGGGAGTGGCGGTTACGGCAGCGACGACAAGAGCTATGGACGCGGTCGCGGCCGATTCGATGGCGAGTGCCATTTTTGCCACAAGAGCGGACACATGTGGCACGACTGCTACAAACTCCCTGATGGTTGGACCCCTGCTCAAAGCCAGGAGGGTCGAGGAGCAGGAGGAGGGAGAGGAATAGGCCGTGGAGGCCGTGGCGGTCGCGGAAGTGGAGCTGCAAACATGCGGAAAGAAGATAACGAGATGGACCTGAGCGGCAATGGTTACCCGGGTCAATTCTACTTTGTGTCAACGCAAGCACCGGCTGGACCAGAGAAGGATGAAGGCTTTGAGGAGCCAGCAGCTGTGGGAAAGGTGACCCTACATCCCTTGGACTATTGGGTGATCGATAGCGGCGCTACCTACACCATGACACCTCGCGCGAACTTGCTCACCGAACTTGAACCGTCACCGGTGAAGCATGTCACATCTGCTTTGGGGCAGCTAGCAGAGGTGAAAGGGTGTAGGGTGCTGATGGGAAGATGGTGGGCCTCAAGAACGTGCTTTGGGTGCCCAGCCTTGCGGCGAACCTGATTTCCGTGCGGTGATTGGCAAAGGCCGGCATGGACACGAGCTCAAAGGGTGCTAAGACCTATACCGCTAGGCTTGGCGAGTGGATTCTTTGGGACCTTCACGAAGATATGGACGTCTACAACGAGATGTGGCAGATCCCTGTGGTCTCCATGTCCAAGGAGAGGCAAGTGGCAGCAAGCATCAGCGCCAAGGGCGAAGCGGTTGGTAGTGGCGATGGTGCGAACGATCGCGCCAAGGAGAGCGAGCTCAAGAAGAGCAAACCTGGAGTGACCAACAAGCTCGGTGATCCTAAAGAGAATGTTGCAGCAGCCTAGGAGCAGCACAAGGGAGAGGATAACCCCGAGGCAGCAGCGGAGGAGGACTACAGTGAGAGTATGTGGGGCACTATTGCGAGCGCGGCATTCTCTGCCTCTCTTCCTCTCGACGCCTCGCCTTCCTTCCCTCCAGCACGGGTTTGAGCCCAAGTCGCCTCGCTTTCCCTCGCTATAATCACACCTCCTGCTTGCGCTGCTTCCACAGACTCATGGGGCGCATCTGGTAAGGCATTCGTTTTAGTCGCATTTGGCCCAGTCACATCCCATGCCGCCACGTCAGATACTGTCACATTCGACGCTGTCACATTCGACGGTGTCACATTCTCCCGGGCAGCAGATCTCCCCTCAGTTGTGGAACCTCGGATAGAGTCAACTTCGGCTACGGGGGAGTGTAATTGGCTCACCTTGCATCGGAGAATGGGACATGTGGCTCTGCCCATCTTGCAGCAGCTAGTGAAGAATCAGATGGTTGCTGGCATACGTGTGAAGGGGGAGCCCGATGAGGTACTTGGCTGCCCGACATGCATGCAAGCCAAGTTCACTCGTTTCCCGTTCTCGAGTTCGGGGGCAACGGCTAAGGCACCACTTGATGAGGTGGTGATGAACGTGGTGGGCCCCTTCAAGCTTGGAGCTGCTAGAGCATAGTATTTCCTCACCATAGTGGATGTCTACACCTGCATGACTTGGGTGTACGTGCTGTCCAAGAAGAGCGACGTGGATGAAACGGTGAAGATCGATTGGTTGCCGATGGTGGAGCGGCAACAAGACCGGCTAGTCAAGTCAGTCCGCACCGATCGAGGGGGAGAGTTCATGAGCAAGGAGTTTGGATTATGGCTGAAGAAGATTGGGATAAGGCACTCCCTTACCATGCCATACTCCCCTGCAATGAACGGTATCGCCGAGCAAGCGAACCGCACAATCACGGAGACTTCACGCGGGTTGCTCATAGAAGCCGGGCTACCCGACTATTTCTGGCCTGATGCGGTGGGGAGTGCGCGTGTGGCCAAGAGCAGAGCTTTGACTCATGTGGGGGTAGACAAATGGGTGCCCTATGTGGAGTGGATTGGAAGGAAGCCAAAGGTGGATATGCTTCGGGTGTTCGGGTGCTTGTGCATGGCGCTCGTACCTAAGCATCTTTGGCACAACAAGCTTGGTGCCAAGGCGATATGGGCCGTGCACTTGGGCATGGCTCAAAACAACAAGGAGTGGTTTCTTTGGGACCCATTCACCAAGAAGTTCATGGTGAGCAGGGATTGCAAGTTCATGGAGAACCTGATGTACACGAACTGGAAGGCGGAGATCAAGGCAAAGATAGGCATGCGGTTTGGGGAGGTGAAGAGTTCCGGCCTGGAGCACGTGGAGCTGAGCAGTGGCAGCATTACCACAAGGCAATCTTCCCTTGTGAATGGGGAAGATGAGGCCAAGGATGTAGAGGAAGAAGAGGAGGAAGATGAGCTACAAGTGCTCCACGGATCCGAGTCACCCCGCAGCAACGCCAAGGCCTTCAATTCCCTGCAGCTGAGGAGGAAGGAAGGGGCAAGAGGAGATTTCAAGCCTCTAATAGGCTGACCTATGATGCATCGGGAAAGCAAGGCAAGTCAGCCCTGGCCGGAGCGGCAATGATGGTCGGAGATGACGAGGAAAGCGACTACGAGGAGTGTGCCTTCGTGTTCTCTCCGGTGGAGATGCCGGGGGAGCCAACAACTCTCAAAGAGGCCTTGGAGAGTAGTGATGCTGAGGAGTGGAAGAAGGCCATGGAGAGCGAGCTGAAGAGTATTGAGGAGAACGACACGTGGGAGTTGGTGGAGCTACCGGATGGGCGTAAGGCGATTGCGTCCAAGTGGCTCTTCAAGATCAAATCGGACGCCGACGGCAAGATCGAGCGCTACAAGTCTAGGCTTGTAGCCAAGGGGTACCAGCAAAAGGAGAAGGTGGACTTCAAGGAGCTGTTTGCTCCTGTGGTGAAGCCAACGACGCTGCGGACCCTACTCGCGGGAGCCGCCATCAAAGGATGGGTGGTGAAGCAGATAGACATTGTAACGGCATTCCTCAACGGCGTTCTAGAGAAAGAGATCTTCATGGCGCAGCCAGAGGGGTTTGACGATGGTAGTGACAAAGTGTGGAAGCTGAAGAAGGCCCTCTATGGGCTGAACCAGGCCCCTAGGCAATGGTACATGAAGCTGCACAAAGTGTTGGAGGAGATCGGCTTCACTTCCTCAACGGCCGATCACTCCTTGTTCATGCTTGGCAAGGGGGAGCAGAGGAGCTTCATGGTGGTGTACGTAGATGACATTGTTGGTGTAAGGGCCTAACAAACTCAAGCTATTAAGACTTTATCAAACTTAAAACCTCTCCTCGGGGTCACCTCCAAGGGTCCTTGGGTGCCTGGTACAAGACCAGCCCCTATCCTCGGGTCCGAGTTTGTAGAGAGAGGGATCAAGAATGACTTAGTCAAAATAACAAGAGTACCTTGAACGTCGCGCAGCGTATCGTGCAGACCGTCGACCGGATTAAGCTGAGAATTTCCTATATCGAAGCTTACTCCAAGAGCTTTAAAATAAGCCAAGTTGTCTCGCGAAAAGTTCTGCCATTACGAAGTTATGGCTCGGACAGCGTTTGCCTAGTGTTGGAGTGCTAGCGTACTAGCGTTGACTCGGGTAGCATTCTGCCGTCGCACCGCGTAGAAACGAAATTCCAGGAAGGGAAGAATTCGCTTGAATCAAATTGACTATATTCAGGTACAAACAGAGAAGGAATATATAGTTCTAGCTAGCAAGGACCTTGGGAATAAACCTGGGAACAACTAGGGATGATCCCAAATAATTCCAAGCAACAGAACCAACCTGGCTGGACAAAACAGCAGGTGGTAGGTTGGTAAACAACCTCTGGTTCTGTTTTTCCAACCTGGGAAAACAACAACCAGGTTCAGGTCCTAAAAAACAGAACCTGATTTGTCTTTGCCCAACCAGCCAAATGCTGGTTCCACTGGTTTCCCCTGGCCCTGTAGCAAGCAGGTACGGACAAACAACATCCAACCTTCACCTAAATTGTACCCCTATAGTGCCTGCCCTGCTACACTATAGTCAACCAAACAAAACAGTACAATTTCGAGTTGGATAGAACTGAATCTGCACAATCAATTCAACCGAACCGCAAAGCTTCCATCTTGGGTTCCTTTGCGAGCTAGTCCTTTCAGCTTGTACTGTTCATAGCGCGTACAATGTTGTGCCAAAGCGCACAATGCGCGAGTACCTGCAAATGCTTCAAGCGAAAATTGCGAAAGCAAACAAACACACGAACATTCCATTCACACCCAAATGCATTCGCACACGCATACTCGTACAAACAGACGGCAGGATGTCGTGCAATGTGAATCCAACACACTCCCCCTCAGCCTGCCGGCTGCATCCCCATCATTCCATACTAGTTCATGCTCATTCCACTCATCCGCACACAACGCCAATGAGGCTCATCCGCAAGCCTCTTGGTGAGGAAGTCTGCTGGCTGCTGGTGAGTCTTGGTGTAGATCGGATTCACCGTCCCCCTCTTCACCTCCTTACGCAACCAGTGCCACTTGATACGCATGTGCTTGTTCAGCCCATGAAGCACAGCGTTCCTGGCCATCCCAAGAGCTCCCTTGCTATCACAAAACAGCAGCGTAGCAACCTTTTGCTCCTGGCCAATCTCCTCTAACAGCCTCCTCAGCCAAATCACCTCCTTCACCCCATGGAACATCGCCATGTACTCTGATTCCACAGAAGAGAGTGCTGTCTCCGTCTGCTTCTTTGACCTCCAACTAACAGGTCCTCCTCCAACTACGCAGATGTATCCTCCCACAGATGAGGAATCCTCCTTCTCAGAGGCCCACGTAGCATCGGTAAAGCAAGTGAGAAAGAGCTTGCCTTCTCCAAGCCTCTCCCCCTTCTTTTTCAGCACCTCAACCCCTTTCTGCTTCACCTGTGCAGATGCGGAGTATTGAACTCCAATGCTTGGGTGAGAGTTCAGATACTTCACCACACGCTCAGCTGCATCCACCTGCTCCTCTGATGGATTCTGCACCACCCTAGCCAGCTGCCCAACCGAGAAAGAGATGTCGGGCCTTGTGTGAACTGCTGCATACAAGAGGCTGCCCACCAAGGACTGAGATTGCTGCTGCTCCTCGGCTTCAACCCCTTCATCCTCTGCAGCTTTCACAAGCTTGAATTCTGCTGGCAGGGGAGTTGCAACTTTGCGCTCATTCTCAATCCCGTACTTCTCCCCCAGCTCCTTGATGAACTTCTCCTGGTGCAGCTTCAACCACCTGTGATCCAGATCCCTCTCCACATGCATCCCGAGATAGTACTTTACCTCCCCAAGGTTCTTGCACTTGAAGTTCTCCATCAGCTGCTGCTGCACCTTCTGGATCTCCTTCATGCTGCTGCTAAAGAGAAGAATATCGTCCACATAGACCAGAAACAGCACCAGCTTCTCCCCCTCCCCCTTGAGAAAGAGGCTCTCATCACAGCTGCTGGTCCTGAATCCCATCTCCTCTAAAACAGCTGCCAACTTCTGGTACCAGCAGCGTGGCGCCTGCTTCAAGCCGTAGATGGACTTTTTCAGCTTGCACACCCTGCCCGTACTGTCAGAATGTTATTGTATACATCACTTTATAACTGCCTGCAATGTAGACTTAGTGTAGTTACCTTGCTTGTTAGGTGGTGCACCTTGCTTCACTTCTTTCATATTTGTACCCTTGAACCTATAGTGAAACCCTCATTCTCCTTCCACAACTTTCTCGACACTCTCCTCACCCTCGAACTTAACTACCAAGGCTCCTAAACTATGGCTCCTAAGCCAAACTCACGCTAGTATTTTAATATGGAATCAGAGCGACTACGCTCTTGGCCTGTGGGCCCCACGTGCTTCCGCTGCTTTCTTTTCTGTCGCGCGCCCCGTGGCGCGCGACACTTTTTTCTTCCCGCCACGCGCTCGGGGCGCGTGGCGGTTTTCCGCACGCCGTGCGCCCCGGACGCGCGGACGCCGCCCTTCTCGGCCCCTCACGGCCTCTTCGCGGCCCCGTCGCTGCTACTCTCACGGCCCCTCGCGCTACCCTCAGTGGCCCCGTCGCCACACTTCGCGGCCCTGTCGCCGCCCCATCTCGGCACCGTCGCCGCCTTTAGCGGCCCCGTTGCCGCCCCTAGCGGCCCCGTCGCCGCTCTTCGCGGCCCCGTTGCCGCCCCTAGCGGCTCCGTTGCCGCCCCTTGTGGCCCTGTCACCTGCTCGTCGCGGCGCACCCCCCCCTGGCCGCCGCCTCTGCCTCCCTTGCGCCCGTGCCTGCTTTGCAGCAGCGCACGGGCCTGCCTTGCAACAGCAGCCGCCCCTGGAGCAGCCACCCCAGCAGCAGCCGCCCCAGCAGCAGCCGCCCCTGGAGCAGCCGCCGCTGCAGCAGCCGCCCCTGGAGCCGCCGCCCCTGGAGCAGCCGTCAATGCAGCAGCCGCCCCTGGAGCCGCCACTGCAGCAGCAGCCCCTGGAGCAGCCGCCCCAGCAGCAGCCGCCCCTGGAGCAACCGCCGCTGCAGCAGCCGCCCCTGGAGCAGCCGTCACTGCAGCAGCCGCCCCTGGAGCCGCCACTGCAGCAGCAGCCCCTGGAGCAGCCGCCCCAGCAGCAGCCGCCCCTGGAGCAACCGCCGCTGCAGCAGCCGCCCCTGGAGCAGCCGTCACTGCAGCAGCCGCCCCTGGAGCCGCCACTGCAGCAGCAGCCCCTGGAGCAGCCGCCCCAGCAGCCGCTACCCCTGCAGCAGCCGCCCCTGGAGCGGCCGCCCCTGCAGCAGCCGCCCCTGGAGCAGCCCTCAACCGCAGCAGCCGCCCTTGGAGCAGCCCGCACCTGCAGCAGCCGCCCCTGGAGCAGCCAGCAACTGCAGCAGCCGCCCCTGGAGCAGCCCGCACCTGCAGCGGCCGCCCCTGGAGCAGCCCGCACCTGCAGCCCATCCCGTTCCCCCCCCCCCCCCCCCCCCCCACCCCCCCGTGCATTCCGTGGTGCTGGGGGTGTGGGGTGCCGAGCATGGGGGTGGCGGGTGTGGGGGTGGCGGTTCTGTGTTCCTCCCCTTGCTCCTCCTCCTCCCTCGTCTCCCACTGCTGCAGCTGTCGCTGAGGGGGGTGGGTGTGTGGGAGCCTAGGGTTTAGGGTTTAAGGGGGGTGCTGTGGGAGTGGAGCTAGGGTTTGAACAGGGAGTGTGTGAGAGGGGAGTGGGGCAGCTGGGGGAGGTTGTGTGAAGGTAGCTGTCGTGTCGCCTGCAGCGCCTGTAGTCCGTCGCCCTTGCTTCGGTAGCCAGTGAGCCTGTTGCACCAGTCGCCAGTGGGTCCGTTGCTCCTGCCGCTCGTCTATAGCCGCGGAGCCAGTCACTCCAGTAGTCCGTCGCCCTTGCTTCGGTAGCCACTGAGTCAGCCGCTCCTGTGCCCGTGCCTCTGCAGCTTCAGTCGTTGCCTCGCATCTTCTCTTCCTCCACAGTCTCTCCTCCTCATTTGCCCTCTCTGTCTGCTGCGCTCTACTTGGTGTACCCCTTCCGGGGGTGTTTCTGCACATGGTTCTTCACTGCAGGCAGTTAGGGGGTGTGTCAGAATGTTATTGTATACATCACTTTATAACTGCCTGCAATGTAGACTTAGTGTAGTTACCTTGCTTGTTAGGTGGTGCACCTTGCTTCACTTCTTTCATATTTGTACCCTTGAACCTATAGTGAAACCCTCATTCTCCTTCCACAACTTTCTCGACACTCTCCTCACCCTCGAACTTAACTACCAAGGCTCCTAAACTATGGCTCCTAAGCCAAACTCACGCTAGTATTTTAATACGTACCATCCTCATACCCAGGCGGCTGCGTCATGTACACATCCTCCTCTAAAATCCCATTGAGGAATGCCGTAGATATATCCATCTGAATGATGAATTTCCCACTAACGGTTGCATCTGCCAACAAGACACGGAGGGTAGGGGGTTTGGCAGTGGGAGCAAAGATCTCATTGAAGTCCCGTTTCTCCTTCTGCATAAACCCCTTAGCCACCAGCCTACTCTTGTATATGGTGACCTGTCCCTTGATCCTTAGCACCCACTTGCACTGTACGGCTTTCTTCCCATCGGGCAGCACCACCAGATCCCATGTCCCATTCTCTAGTAGGCTCTGGTACTCAGCATCCCTAGAAACCAGCCACTTCTCCCTATCTGGTCCAGCTAATGCCTCCTCCATTTTGGGTGCAAATTCACATTGCACGACATCCTGCCGTCTGTTTGTACGAGTATGCGTGTGCGAATGCATTTGGGTGTGAATGGAATGTTCGTGTGTTTGTTTGCTTTCGCAATTTTCACTTGAAGCATTTGCAGGTACTCGCGCATTGTGCGCTTTAGCACAACATTGTACGCGCTATGAACAGTACAAGCTGAAAGGACGAGCTCGCAAAGGAACCCAAGATGGAAGCTTTGCGGTTCGGTTGAATTGATTGTGCAGATTCAGTTCTATCCAACTCGAAATTGTACTGTTTTGTTTGATTGACTATAGTGTAGAAGGGAAGGCACTATAGGGGTACAATTTAGGTGAAGGTTGGATGTTGTTTGTCTGTATCTGCATGCTACAGGGCCAGGGGAAACCAGCGGAACCAGTTTTTGGCTGGTTGGGCAAAGACGAAACAGGTTCTGTTTTTAGGACCTGAACCTGGTTGTTGTTTTCCCAGGTTGGAAAAACAGAACCAGAGGTTGTTTACCAACCTACCACCTGCTGTTTTGTCTAGCCAGGTTGGTTCTGTTGCTTGGAATATTAAGGATCATCCCTGGTTGTTCCCAGGTTCATTCCCAAGGTCCTTGCTAGCTAGAACTATTTATTCCTTCTCTGTGTGTACCTGGATATAGTCAATTTGATTCAAACGAATTCCTCCCTTCCTGGAATTTCGTTTCTACGCGGTGCGACGGCGGAATGCTACCCGAGTCAACGCTAGTACGCTAGCACTCCAACACTAGGCAAACGCTGTCCGAGCCATAACTTCGTAATGGCAGAACTTTTCGCGAGGCAACTTGGTTCATTTTAAAGCTCTTGGAGCGAGCTTCGATATAGAAAATTCTCAGCTTAATCTGATTGAGGGTCTGCACGATACGCTGCGCGACGTTCAAGGTACTCTTGTTGTTTTGACTAAGTCCCACTTGATCTCTCTCTCTACAAACTCGGACCCGAGGATAGGGGCTGGTCTTGTACCAGGCACCCAAGGACCCTTGGAGGTGACCCCGAGGAGAGGTTTTAAGTTTGATAAAGTCTTAATAGCTTGAGTTTATTAGGCCCTTACACCAACAAGCTGGTATCAGAGCTGCGTTATAGTGATCCTCGTTAAAGGTAGCTATGGCGGGCAACACCTCGACGGGAGCTGGTGAATCTTCAGCCCAAGATCGTAGCGGCAGCCATGATTCTGGTGTTTCAGCGCCAAGGGGAGCGCGAACAAACCAGGGCTCGCTGGTCAAGGAGGTGCTGAAGAACTTCACCGTCGAAAAGTTCAATGGTGAGGGCTATGATGATTGGGCCTGGAAAATGCAATCGTATTTCCGTCAGATCGGTTTGCTGAAACTAATGATTGGGGAGGAGCCTAGACCGAGTGACCCCACGCTGCAGGAAGATTGGGACGAGCGCTCCTCGGCTGGCTATTACTTGATGTCGCAGAGTTTGGAGCTGAACCAGCGTCACCACGTCATGCACCTGCTACCGGAGGTTGAGTGCGGTCCGAAGGAGTGGACCGTGTTGAAGGAGCTGCACGCCCCGACCTCCGTTGTTGCAACGTTGATGCTGGAGAGGGAGCTGTCCGCGTTGCGCCTGAGCGAGGGAGAGCCGGTGCAACCTGTCCTGGACAAATTGCGCGACCTCTACGCGAAGTTGGCGACTGCGGGAATCACCTACCCGGAGCAGACCAAGTGCTTGAAGATGCTCTCGCTGCTGCCGGAATCGTGGCTTCAATTCACGAGCGGATTGAGCCTGCCGCAGAACCAGAGCTCGTGGACACTCGAGTGGGTGCGGACAAAGATTCTGGAGGAGGACTTCCGTCGCCGCCAACTGAGGGGTGGAGACGACGGCAGCAGCGGCTACGGGATGCAAGGGAGCCGACGTGGCAGGGGACGTGGCTTCGGTGGTGCTGGACGCGGTCCAAAGAAGGACGACGACTCCAACGACCAACAAGGAGGTACCGGTTGGGGTCGTGGTGCGAAATCTGGACGTGGTGGCAAGTCGGGTGCTGGTGGCAAAATGAAAGGGAGTTGCTGGTATTGTGAGAAGGAGGGGCATCCCTGGTTTTTGTGCTATAAGAAACCCGATGGATGGACCCCCCAGAATCGTCACCAGGATGGCGGCGCGCGGAGGAACCAGAAAAACGGCGCGAGCATGGTCGCCGATTCGTCCGACAACAACCCGAAGAGCAACGGCGGTGCGGAAAAGAAGAAGGAGCGCACCGCGGGCCAGTTCTTCCATATTGGAGAACATGGGGAGCAAGGAGACGCATCTGCCAAGGTTGGAGCAGAGCTGCACCCTCTGGACTATTGGGTGTTGGACACGGGCGCTGCTTGGACGATGACGCCGCGCAAGGACCTCCTGGACCACGTACGAGCTGCACCGATCAACGAGGTGTGCTCCGCCTCTGGACACGCGCTGAAGGTGGCTGGTGCGGGACGAGCTGTGTTTAAGGGAGCGGATGGCAAGCCGGAGGTGCTGCACGACGTTCTCCTCGTTCCTGAACTCAAGGCCAACCTCATCTCCCTCCTCAGCAGCGAGAGCATCTTCAAGCACTTGGTCTGCTCCGGGTTGGTGATTCCCGCGGTCGCCAACTTCACGTAGAGGTCGCGCATCTTGTCCAGGACAGGTTGCACCGGCTCTCCCTCGCTCAGGCGCAACGCGGACAGCTCCCTCTCCAGCATCAACGTTGCAACAACGGAGGTCGGGGCGTGCAGCTCCTTCAACACGGTCCACGCCTTCGGACCGCAGTCAACCTCTGGCAGCAGGTGCATGACGTGGTGACGCTGGTTCAGCTCCAAACTCTGCGACATCAAGTAATAGCCAGCCGAGGAGCGCTCGTCCCAATCTTCCTGCAGCGTGGGGTCACTCGGTCTAGGCTCCTCCCCAATCCTTAGTTTCAGCAAGCCGGTCTGACGGAAATACAATTGCATTTTCCAGGCCCAATCATCATAGCCCTCACCATTGAACTTTTCGACGGTGAAGTTCTTCAGCACCTCCTTGACCAGCGAGCCCTGGTTTGTTCGCGCTCCCCTTGGCGCTGAAACACCAGAATCATGGCTGCCGCTACGATCTTGGGCTGAAGATTCACCAGCTCCCGTCGAGGTGTTGCCCGCCATAGCTACCTTTAACGAGGATCACTATAACGCAGCTCTGATACCAGCTTGTTGGTGTAAGGGCCTAATAAACTCAAGCTATTAAGACTTTATCAAACTTAAAACCTCTCCTCGGGGTCACCTCCAAGGGTCCTTGGGTGCCTGGTACAAGACCAGCCCCTATCCTCGGGTCCGAGTTTGTAGAGAGGGGGATCAAGAATGACTTAGTCAAAATAACAAGAGTACCTTGAACGTCGCGCAGCGTATCGTGCAGACCGTCGAACGGATCGCCGCTCCGTCTTGCTCCCTTCTCTCGCCTCCCATATCTCCGCCGCGCTCCTTTCTCTCCCCTCTCGTATCTCTGCTTGCTCCCTTCTCTCCCCTCTGATATCTCCGCCTTGCTCCCTTCTATCGATTCTCATAACTCCGCCTTGCTCCCCTCTCTCGCCTCTCATATCTCCTCCTTGCGCCCTTCTCTCCACTGTCATTTCCGCTTTGCTCCTTTCTCTCCCCTCCCATATCCGCCTTGCTGCCTTCTATCCCCTCGCGTCATGCGCCTTGCTCCCAACTCTTACCTGTACCCTGTCCCCATACATAAATCCGTTGCTCCCTTCTCTACCCTCTCCCCTCACTGCCTTACTCCCCTCTCTACCCCATACATAGCTCCCTTGCTCCCTTCTCTACCCTCCCCCTCACTGCCTTTCTCCCTCTCTGCCCCATACATAGCTCCCTTTCTCCCTTCTCTACCCTCCCCCTCTCTGCCTCTCTCCCCTCTCTGCCCCATACATAGCTCTCTTTCTCCCTTCTCTACCCTCTCCCCTCCCTGCCTTACTCCCCTCTCTACCCCATGCATAGCTCTGGCACGAGGGAATAGCAAGCGAGCAGAGGTGGGATAGCAAGCGAGGAGGCGGGATAAAGGCATGCGAGCAGGGGCGAGGGAATAGCAAGCGAGCAGAGGTGGAATAGCAAGCGAGGAGGCGCGGGGGAATAACAAGCGAGCAGAAATGGGAGAATGGCATGCGAGCAGGCGCGGGGGAATAGCATACCCCCCCCTTTCCCTCTTCCGTATTCCATGATACCATATCCGCCTTGCTCCCTTTTATCCTATCCCAAATCCGCCTTGCTCCCTTTTATCCTCTCCCATATCCGCTTTGCTCCATTTTATCCCCTCCCTTCTCTCCGCCTCCTGCCTTGCTCCCTTTTATCCTCTCCCATATCCCCTTCACTCCCCTCTTGTCTCTCCGCCTTGCTCCCTTCACTCCCCTCTTGTCTCTCCGCCTTGCTCCCTTCACTCCCCTCTTGTCTCTCCGCCTTGCTCCCTTCACTCCCCTCTTGTCTCTCCGCCTTGCTCCCTTCACTCCCCTCTTGTCTCTCCGCCTCGCTCCCTTCACTCCCCTCTTGTCTCTCCGCCTTGCTCCCTTCACTCCCCTCTTGTCTCTCCGCCTTGCTCCCTTCGCTCCCCTCTTGTCTCTCCGCCTTGCTCCCTTCGCTCCCCTCTTGTCTCTCCGCCTTGCTCCCTTCACTCCCCTCTTGTCTCTCCGCCTTGCTCCCTTCACTCCCCTCTTGTCTCTCCGCCTTGCTCCCTTCACTCCCCTCTTGTCTCTCCGCCTTGCTCCCTTCACTCCCCTCTTGTCTCTCCGCCTTGCTCCCTTCACTCCCCTCTTGTCTCTCCGCCTTGCTCCCTTCACTCCCCTCTTGTCTCTCCGCCTTGCTCCCTTCACTCCCCTCTTGTCTCTCCGCCTTGCTCCCTTCATTCCCCTCTTGTCTCTCCGCCTTGCTCCCTTCACTCCCCTCTTGTCTCTCCGCCTTGCTCCCTTCACTCCCCTCTTGTCTCTCCGCCTTGCTCCCTTCACTCCCCTCTTGTCTCTCCGCCTTGCTCCCTTCACTCCCCTCTTGTCTCTCCGCCTTGCTCCCTTCACTCCCCTCTTGTCTCTCCGCCTTGCTCCCTTCACTCCCCTCTTGTCTCTCCGCCTTGCTCCCTTCGCTCCCCTCTTGTCTCTCCGCCTTGCTCCCTTCGCTCCCCTCTTGTCTCTCCGCCTTGCTCCCTTCACTCCCCTCTTGTCTCTCCGCCTTGCTCCCTTCACTCCCCTCTTGTCTCTCCGCCTTGCTCCCTTCACTCCCCTCTTGTCTCTCCGCCTTGCTCCCTTCACTCCCCTCTTGTCTCTCCGCCTTGCTCCCTTCACTCCCCTCTTGTCTCTCCGCCTTGCTCCCTTCACTCCCCTCTTGTCTCTCCGCCTTGCTCCCTTCACTCCCCTCTTGTCTCTCCGCCTTGCTCCCTTCACTCCCCTCTTGTCTCTCCGCCTTGCTCCCTTCACTCCCCTCTTGTCTCTCCGCCTTGCTCCCTTCACTCCCCTCTTGTCTCTCCGCCTTGCTCCCTTCACTCCCCTCTTGTCTCTCCGCCTTGCTCCCTTCAGTCCCCTCTTGTCTCTCCGCCTTGCTCCCTTCACTCCCCTCTTGTCTCTCCGCCTTGCTCCCTTCACTCCCCTCTTGTCTCTCCGCCTTGCTCCCTTCACTCCCCTCTTGTCTCTCCGCCTTGCTCCCTTCACTCCCCTCTTGTCTCTCCGCCTTGCTCCCTTCACTCCCCTCTTGTCTCTCCGCCTTGCTCCCTTCACTCCCCTCTTGTCTCTCCGCCTTGCTCCCTTCACTCCCCTCTTGTCTCTCCGCCTTGCTCCCTTCACTCCCCTCTTGTCCCTCCGCCTTGCTCCCTTCACTCCCCTCTTGTCTCTCCGCCTTGCTCCCTTCACTCCCCTCTTGTCTCTCCGCCTTGCTCCCTTCACTCCCCTCTTGTCTCTCCGCCTTGCTCCCTTCACGCCCCTCTTGTCTCTCCGCCTTGCTCCCTTCACTCCCCTCTTGTCTCTCCGCCTTGCTCCCTTCACTCCCCTCTTGTCTCTCCGCCTTGCTCCCTTCACTCCCCTCTTGTCTCTCCGCCTTGCTCCCTTCACTCCCCTCTTGTCTCTCCGCCTTGCTCCCTTCACTCCCCTCTTGTCTCTCCGGCTTGCTCCCTTCACTCCCCTCTTGTCTCTCCGCCTTGCTCCCTTCACTCCCCTCTTGTCTCTCCGCCTTGCTCCCTTCACTCCCCTCTTGTCTCTCCGCCTTGCTCCCTTCACTCCCCTCTTGTCTCTCCGCCTTGCTCCCTTCACTCCCCTCTTGTCTCTCCGCCTTGCTCCCTTCACTCCCCTCTTGTCTCTCCGCCTTGCTCCCTTCACTCCCCTCTTGTCTCTCCGCCTTGCTCCCTTCACTCCCCTCTTGTCTCTCCGCCTTGCTCCCTTCACTCCCCTCTTGTCTCTCCGCCTCTCGTATCTCTCCCTTGCTCCCTCCCACCCCCTCTCGTAGCAGTGCCTTGCTCCCTTCAACCCCCTCTCGTCTCCCCGCATTTCCAAGCAGGCGCGGGGGGATATGAAGCGAGCTGAGGCGGGAGAAAGGCATGCAAGCCGGCGCGGGGTTTAGCAAGCTAGTCTCTGCGGGAGAAAGGGCGGCGAGCAGGCGCGGGGAAATAAAAAGCGAGCAGAGGCGGGAGAAAGGCATGCGAGCAGGATAACGCTGTCCACCGCTGTCCAGGATTGAGTAGCGTAAAAAACGTGAAGGGTGCAGCGAGGAGGCGATAACGTGAAGGTGATAGGGGGATGGGAGCGAGAAGGTGCGAGGGGTAGCAGCGATCTGCGAGGGAGGTCAACAGACGGAAGGCGGGGGTAGATTAGCTGCAAGAGACGCAAGGAATGGATGGGGCTGTGTGGGGGATAAGCAGTGAGAAGGGGGTGGAGGAGGGGGGGGCGGTTAGGAGTGGGGGGAGGAAATAATCAGCGAGAAAAAGGGGAGGAGAAGGGCTGTGTGGTGGGCATTCTCCTGTGTGCACTCTCTCCCTTACTCCCACCTCTGCCCTCTCGCCTCTCCCTTACTCCCACCTCTTTCCCCTCTCTCGTTGCTCCCATCTCTTTCCCCCCTCTCCCTTACTCCCACCTCCGCCTTTTCCCGTCTCTCCCTTACTCAAACTTCTTTCCCGTTTCTCCCTTACCCATGCTTACCTTTGTTTCCTTCCTGCTCGAACTGTGGTTTTCCCTGATTACCCTGTGTTTCCCCCCAGCTTACCTTTTGTTTCCCGGCTGCCAACACTCTGTTGTTACTTCCCCCCTTGTTCCATTGTTTCCTGTCCTCTAAAACCCTCAGATTCTCCATAAGGCATCTGTTACTCTGTTACCCCTGTTGTTGTGCGCTAGCTCTCCCCTTCCTTGCCCCTAATTTCTTACAATCTGTTTCTGCTCCCCCTGGCTTCTCCTTCCCCCCTTCCCTGTCCCTTCTGTGGTGCAGCTCGTCGATTATGAAGCAATGAACAAGACAAGCTAGGTAATAGCTACATTTAGGATAGTGTGGACAGATGCCATATCCAAACATCAAGTACATCAAGTTTCACAAACAAGAATTCTGGACATCCAAAAGGGACGAGCGTTGGCAAAGGTTCTTTACATCCTAGTGATGGCATTGGTGACGTTTGGTTATAATGTAAAGGTCTCTTTTCCGGAACACCGCTTCTTGAAGAGAGCAGGACACAGCTTTGCCCTGCACATAGTAATCCGCAGAAAGGATGGGGGAAGGGAGGGGAGATGGGAAAGGACAGGGCATGAGGAAGGGATGAGAGATGGGAGCATGGGAGGAGAAGAGACGCGGACGGAAAGGAAGGTAAGGGAAGGGAAGGGAAGGGAAGGGAAGGGAATGGAAGGGAATGGAAGGGAGGTGAGGGAAAGGTATTAGAAGGGAAAGGAAAGGAGACGATGGGGAGGGAAGTGCAGGGAGGAGGAGGGGAGGGACGGGAAAGAAAGGTAAGGAAGGGGAAAGAAAGGAATCTGAGGGGAATGACAGCAAAGGTATGGATAGTGGTTTGGAGGTATGAGGAGGAATGCGAGGGTTCGTGCGAAAGCAGTTGAGTACGAGATGCACTTCCCTCCCGTTACCCGCACCCGCCACGCCTCTGCCTCTGGCACCCACGCTGCTGTCACGCGGCTCGTGAATGTGCACATCTTGCGCGCGTCGTCAAACGCGCAGCTGGCGGTCACGCGCGCCTGCAGGCGCAGGAGGCAAAAGGGCGGTTGGCGAACGCAGGCGAAGCGAGCAGCAGCCACGCGCACTGGGAAATGGGGGAGCAGGGGAGGAAATGAGTGAAAGGAGGGATGGGAATGAGGGGTTGGAGGGGGGAGGAAAGGGGAATTTTCCGGAGAGAGGGGGGAGAGGGAAGGGAGGAGATAGAAAGAGGGGAGTGAGGGTGTGAGGGTGATAAGAAGGAAGGTGGTGAGGGATGGGAGGAGATAGGAGGAGGATGAGAGTTGTTGGGAGATGGGAAGAGAGTAGGGACGGAAAAGGGGGAGCCGAAGGAGGGGATAGGAAGCAGTGGGGAGAGGGAAATGAGGAGGTAGGAAGACGGGTGAGAGGGAATGTTGGAAATCTCCCGAGAGAGGGGTTGGGGGGGCCAGGGGGGGGAGAGGTGGACGGGGGAGAGAGGAGGACGGGGAAGAGAGGAGGACAGGGGGGAAAGAGGAGGAGGATGAGAGGAGGAGATACACGGTCTGCTAGAGGTTGCTCACCCTGAGGCTCATGGGGTCGACGCCAGGGGAGTGGACAGGCCGGGAGGAGGATGACAGGGGGGTGAGAGGAGGACAGGGGGGAGAGAGAAGGACAGGGGGGAGAGAGAAGGACAGGGGGGAGAGAGAAGGACAGGGGGGAGAGAGAAGGACAGGGGGGAGAGAGAAGGACAGGGGGGAGAGAGAAGGACAGGGGGGAGAGAGGATGACGGGGGGGAGAGAGAAGGACAGGGGGGAGAGAGAAGGGCAGGGGGGAGAGAGAGAGACAGGGGGGAGAGAGGAGGACAGGGGGGGGAGAGAAGGACAAGGGGGAGAGAGAAGGACAGGGGGGAGAGAGAAGGACAGGGGGGAGAGAGAAGGATAGGGCGGAGAGAGGATGACGGGGATTGGAGGGATGAGGAGGAATGCGCGGGTTCGTGTGAGCGCAGTTGAGTGCAAGATGCACTTCCCTTCCTAAACCCGCACTCACTACGCCTCTGCCCCTCGCACCCCCGCATTCTGCCACGGGACTAATGCAGACTCAATCACCACGCCCGCACTCGCCACTACCGGAGGGCGGAGAGGAAAGGTTCGGAGGGATGAGGAAAGGTGCTGGCGCATGAATGGCCGCATCTCGCGCATCTCGTCAAACGCGCATCTGGCGGTTCCGTGGCGGTCACGAGGCTGCAGACGCGGGTGGCGGAAGGGGGGAGGGGGGAAATGTAGACAAAGTTGTGGGGAAATGGGGTAGAGAACGGTGAAATGGGGGGAAGGAGGGGGAGACGTGAGGGAAAGCTGGGGTCGAGGGAAGGGAGGAGATAGAATGAGCTGAGAGAGGAGGGACGGGAGGAGATAGGAGGAGGAGGTGCGACCTGGGGGAACAGGGAGGTGCGTCCTGGGGGAAAGGGAGGTGCGACCTGAGGGGAAAGGGAGGTGCGACCTGGGGGAAAAGGACATGCGACCTGGGGGGAAAGTGAGGTGCGACCTGGGGGGAAAGTGAGGTGCGACCTGGGGGGAAAGTGAGGTGCGACCTGGGGGGAAAGTGAGGTGCGACCTAGGGGGAAAGTGAGGTGCGACCTGGGGGGAAAGGGACTTGCGGAACCTAGGGGGAAAGGGACTCGCGACCTGGGGGGAAGGGACTCGCGACCTGGGGGGAAGGGACTCGCGACCTGGGGGAAAAGGGACTCGCGACCTAAGGTGGCGAGGACGCCGTGACAAAGGCGACGCGACTCGCAGGCGATGACGCTGCGCTGGGAATCCGCTGGGCATCCTATGTTCACTCCGCACCCCGTATGGCTTCATGAGTGTGGATCGCCGCATAAGGCTATCGGACGTGCGATAACTACTGTCTAACTAATAACGCGGCAGAGAAAACAGTGGCGTGGTTCCGTCACTCCCCAATGGGTTTGCCACAGGAACGGCCGCTACCCTGTACTCTCCTAGCAACGATCGCGGCTGCGAGTGTGGTGGCGTGGGAAAGGCGATACGACAGTTGCACATGGCGAGAATTGCGACTGTGTGGTGGGGTGGCGTGAAACAGGCGCTACGGGTGACGCTAGCGGGAATCGCGGCTCTTAGCGTGGCGTCGCGAAACAGACGTAGCGTGCGGGATTCGCGGCTTAGCGTGGTGGCTTGAAGAAGACGATACGGTACGCGCACCTGACCAGAATCGTTCATGTTTGAGTGGGGTGGCGTGAACCAGACGTTACGCTACACGCTGCTAGAAGGAATCGCGGCTATCAGCGTGGCTGCGTGAAACAAACACTACACTACGCACTCCCCGCGTATTTCGCGACAGTGTATCACTTGGTGGCGTGGTGCACTCTGATGCGCTGCCTGCAGCCAGCGGGGATTTGCAGCCTAGAGTGGTGAGGTGAAGTTGCACGTTTGGGAGTTATGGTTATCAGGGCAAGCGTTTTCTTCCCCGCTTGGTTGTTTTGTGTTGGGCGCAGGGTCTTCCGCGATTCCGCGGATTACTTCCCCCAAGCAAACCAGCTTACGAAATCGTTTGTCATCGCCAGCGGTGTTTGAATTCCTCGCACAGGTGTTTGGGGAAGAAGCTCACTTCGCTCTCGAATCATGTTGGGCCAAAGGGTGTGCACTTAGATTACCCTCCGAAAATACCTTTTAGAATGTAGACCGCAGCTTTAAAGCAAGGGTGCACATTGGGGGGGGGTGGAAGCAAAGGTTTATCACTTGCCTCCACGTGGTTACCCTGTTTGTGTTGTGAGTCCGAGCGAACCACGCTTTAGTGTTGGCGGACTTGCGCGGGTTGCTTCTCCCCCGTCGTCAATTGAGAGGGCGTTCCCACAGTTTCCCGACACTGAAGTTTGCCCACGCGGCTCACAATGTTGCCAAATTTGTAAAATTGGCCAACATGCGGCTCGAAGTTTTCCCACCAGGATTCCCATCAAATCGGTCGTGCAAGTGTTCATCCACGACCGTGTACGATCACATCTGACGGCCCACGACGCCATCCGAAATGGACCACGACCCAACCCACGTTTATGTGCTATTGAACGAAGTTCAGCTGCCCGTTTTCCAAGTCAACGCCATTCCCTAGCAGCGAAGGTTTCCAAGTCAACGCCATTCCCAAATTTCGGGCACCGTTATACGCGGGAGTCAGAAATCCCAGCAGAATCGTTGAGTCCAATCGATTTTCAGACGTGGAGTTTTATTGGCTGCGAGTATATTTTTGAGAGGGAAAATTGTCAGAATGTCGCAATCTGGTCGTAATGGCTCGCAAGGACGCGGTGTCCAGAGTGGGGCAGTACCCCACTCTGACAACCATTCCGCCAATTCATGAGCCTGGTGGGCAAACTTCAGTGTCGGGAAACTGTGGGAACGCCTTATGAGACTGCCCAACCGGGAGTTGGGAACTTGAGTCACAACCAGCCAGTTTGTGAACCATGACGCGGTTGCCTCTCCTACCACGACACCAATAGCAGGTAATAGCTTAGCAACCACAACCCGCCATCATCAGAGCATTAGCATAGGCGAACGATAAACTAGACTGCGAGAGCAGCACAGTTACGCCGTCGTCAAATGTGAGGCTTAGGGTTACGACCATCGAATTCATCGCGCCCGCCCGGTGTTTATCTCGCCTGCACTGGATCCGGGTTACGCCCGCGACGTCGCAGTACAACTTAGGCTCGCATTTCGCCGCGACGGCGCATGCAGCACGCGATGCGCCGGGAACACAAATCGCTTCCCTTCTAGCCATCGCAGCGCCTCTGCCCGCAACCGTTACTCCCGCGGCTTCTCGCTGCCCCTCGCCCTCACCGCGCAGTGCTGCAGCGGAAGGCGCAGCAGGAGCGCTCATAGGCGCGACAAGATAGGCGGAGGAGGAGGCGCGCGGGTAGCGACACGTCCACGCCCACCGGATGGCGTTGCCCCGCCACGCCCATCGCATGCTTCGCTGACAGCGGGTGAGTTAGGGCGGAAATGCAGGGGAGAGTCGCCAGACGAAAGCGACGGAACAGGTTTTTAAAGTGAAAATGCCATGGGAAAAACGAAAGGGGCAAGCTAGGATGGCAAAACGACGCACCGCGCAGGCGACGACGCCGCGAGCTAGTCGGGGTGACACTACTCGTGGGCTATGTCGTAGTGACGGACGGGAATGGTTGCTTAGATTACTGCCTTTGTGATGTCGTTAGCACCTGGTTTGAGGTCGAAGCTCCTCTCCCTGGATTATCACTCGCTTTTGTCAGGTTGATCGACTCAGTTTTTTAGCTCCGCTTCTCTGTTTGCACCCTCGCTTGATTTCCGCCCTTCCGCGGTGTGTTCCCCCAACCCAACCCTCATACGAGTTTGGTTGGCATTGCCAGCCTTGTTTCAATTCCTCGCATCAGCTTTCAGTACTCTAAACAATTCGCCCTCGAATCAGCAAGCGCCAAAGGTGTGAAATAATTACGAGGAATGAGAATGACTAGAAATGAGTTGGGTACAAATATGAAACCCTAGGAAACTGTACCCCATAGTGTCTACCCCACTACAGCCTAGCAAGACTATAGCATGAATGTTTGACACACCCCCACAGGCAAAGTGGGGGAGAACAAGGGGTCACAAGACCAGTCAAGCAAGACAAGCTCAGGGTGGATCACAACGTCACCACACATTCCGAGCACAAGTTCAAAGGCCACAAGGCCAGTTCACATGCAGGATTATAAATCAAGGTGAACAAGCAAGACAGTGATCGCAACCTAGCAAAGGTAAACAGGCAGGTGCAGGTATATATAGATCACAGTACAAAGCAAAGTCAAGAGGTAAGTAAGTGAGGCCAGGTAGGCACAAGACCTAACATAGTACAGAAACGCTGATGGTCACAAGGCTGGAGTGCCTTGGTAAAGATATCCGCAGTGTGTCACAATAGATTTATGTCTATTTAGTATAATCTGCCTGTAGTGTAGCTGTTGTGTAATTCCCTTGTATGGTGGTGCACCTCTTTCACCTTTGTTAGGTTGTTATATGTACTCGTGTGCTATAGTGAACCTCCAACCATTTTCAATTCTCCTTGGCACAAACTACTCGACACCCGCTTGGCCTAGGCTACTAAGCCTAGGCCCTTAGTTAAACCAAGTTACTCGTTAAGTTAGTCTCGTAACATGGTATAGAGCTAGGTCGTTCCCGACCTATTTCTGAAGGGCCCACCGTTAACCTTCACGATGGCGCGTCCCGTTAACCAGCAAATCGCGGCCCCGTTCGTCCTTTCCCGTCGCTCGCCCGTAGCAAAATTCGTCACGGTAGGCATGACGGACGCTACGGTCGCGGCGGGAGTGACGGCGATCGTCGACCCGCTGCTTCGCGCCGTCGTTTGCGCCCCCGTCGACCCCGCGCACTACCCGCTACTGCAGCCCGCCACCCGCGCGATTTCCGCTACTGCAGCCCGTCGCCCGTCCCGTCGCACTGCCGCCCGTCGCCAGATCCCCGCCACCCGTACGCACTCCACTGCCCGTCGCCAGGTCCCCGCCCGCCCTCCCGCCGACTTCGCAACTGCTGTGAAGGGAGTGGCGGGGGTGGCGAGAGTGGTGGGAGTGGCGGGAGAAGCTGCTGCTACGCCATTGCACGCGCCAAATCGTCCGTGACCCGCACCCCGCACCCCGCCCGTCGCCCGTACGCCACCTGCACCCCGCACCCCGCCCGCCGCCCGTGCGCCACCCGCACCCCGCACCCCGCCCGTCGCCCGTACGCCATCCGCATCACGCCGACGTCCGTGCCCCCGTCCGCGAGACCTGTCCGAACCCCGTACCTGCACCCAGACCGCCGTTCTGCCCCAGATCCCGCCCCCCCGCACCGACAACTGCCACCCCACCCCCATCTCCGGCTCCGTATCCAGCGGGAAGGGGAGGAGGTGTGGTGTTGGCCCGAAGGGGACGGCTGGGGGAGGGGGAGTGGCGGGGTTGGCGGCTCATGTAAGGGGGAGGTTGAGGGTGTGGGTAATCCATCTGCAGCTACTGCCACCACACCTCCCCCTCTCTCTCTCCGCCGCTGCTGCTGCTGTGGGGGGGGAGGTTCAAGGGGTGTGGGTGGTGAAATTTCAACTGCAGCATCATCCGCCTCCTCCTCCTCTCATCCCTTGCCCCGTGCCCATGCCCGTGCTGTCCGCTCGTGTTTCACGTGTCCTTGCTGTCCGTACCCGGTTGTGCCCCGCCAGTCTCACCCGTGCTGTCCGTACCCGGTTGTGCCCCGCCAGTCTCACCCGTGCTGTCCGTACCCGGTGCCCCCCGTGTTCCCGTGCTGCCCCCCGTGTTCCCGTGCTGCCCCCCGTGTTCCCGTGCTGCCCCCCGTGTTCCCGTGCTGCCCCCCGTGTTCCCGTGCTGCCCTCCCGTGTTCCCGTGCTGCCCCCCGTGTTCCCGTGCTGCCCCTCGTGTTCCCGTGCTGCCCCGCTCTCCCCGTGCTGCCCCTCGTGTTCCCGTGCTGCCCCGCTCTCCCCGTGCTGCCCCGTTCTGCCTGTGTTGTGCCCGTTCCCGTGCCGTGTTGCCCCATTCAGCCCTTGTCCTGCCCCGTTCTTCCTGTGCAGCCCCGTTGTCCCCGTGTTGCCCCGTTCTGCCCGTGTTGCCCCGTTCAGCCCGTGTCCTGCCCCGTTCAGCCCGCGTTTTGCCCTGTTCTGCCCGTGTTGCCCCGTTCAGCCCGTGTCCTGCCCCGTTCTGCCCGTGTTGCCCCATTCAGCCTGTGTCCTGGCCCGTTCTGCTGCCCGTGTTGCCCCGTTCAGCCCGTGTCCTGCCCCGCTCTGCCCGTGTTGCCCCGTTCTGCCCGTGTTGCCCCGTTCAGCCCGTGTCTTGCCCCGTTCAGCCCGTGTCCTGCCCCGTTCTGCCCGTGTTGCCCCGTTCAGCCCGTGTTGCCCCGTTCTGCCCGTGTTGCCCCGTTCAGCCCGTGTCCTGCCCCGTTCAGCCCGTGTTATGCCCTGTTCTGCCCGTGTTGCCCCGTTCAGCCCGTGTCTGCCCCGTTCAGCCCGTGTTGCCCTGTTCTGCCCTTGCTGCCCCGCTCTGCCCGTTTGTGCCCTACCCGTGCTGTCCGTACTCGTTGGTGCCCCACCCGTGCTGTCAGTTCTCGCTCATGCCCCACCCGGTCTGTGCTGCCCGGTCTCGTGCTGCTCGTCACCCCCGTGCGGCCCGTCCAGTACAGCACCTAGTTGCTACCCGAACCCGCTACCCGCTACCCGTGCTCCTCGCACACCGTGCACCAGCTGCGGGGCGTTCAACCGCAGCCGGGCACCTGTTCCACCGCGGTGGTTCAGATGCTGCTTGGTGGTTGCTGCTTGTCAGCTTCAGTGGGGGCCCCTTGCCGGTGTTCCCACGCCCTGTAATGGGGTTTTACAGGTGTACCCCTTCAAGGGGGGCTCTGCACATGGTTATGCACTTCAGGCAGATAGGGGGTGTGTCACAATAGATTTATACCTATTTAGTATAATCTGCCTGTAGTGTAGCTCTTGTGTAATTCCCTTGTATGGTGGTGCACCGCTTTCACCTCTGTTAGGTTGTTATATGTACTCGTGTGCTATAGTGAACCTCCAACCATTTTCAATTCTCCTTGGCACAAACTACTCGACACCCGCTTGGCCTAGGCTACTAAGCCTAGGCCCTTAGTTAAACCAAGTTACTCGTTAAGTTAGTCTCGTAACACAATGTTGGCCTGAGAGGCCACGTAAGCAAGGCGCAGCTGACCACGCTGCTGCAGCTCACGTGCAAGGAAGTAGCGAAGAGCAATGTGCTTCGTTCTGTGCTCCAGTCTGTGCTCCTGTCACAAGGCCAGCATGGCCTTGTTGTCTACGTACAGAACTGGAGGAGAACGAGGCGGCTCTCCTAGGTCGGTCAGCAGGTAGGTGAGCCAGCGTAACTCCTGTGCAGCCATGGCCCCTGCGTAGATCTCAGCCTCACAACTGGAGCCGAGAACAGAAGACGAGCGGGTAGACCGCCACGAAACAGAGCCGGAACCAAGGCTGAAGGTGTAACCCTGTGACGACCGCTGAGTAGCCAAGTCGTCAGCACAAGAAGCGTCAGCGTGACCAGTGAGGACCACTGGACCTCGCCCTCCAAGCACGAGCCCCATGCCTGACGTACTGCACACGTAGCACAACACCCTCTTCGCTGCAGCCATGTGCTCCTTCCTGTGTCGGCCAGGAGCGACATAGCGTGCTAGGATGCTAAGAGGGTATGCAAGGTCGGGTCGAGTGCAGGTCATCAGGTACATGAGGCAGCCCACAAGCTCTGGATACGGGCCACTCGGCTCTACGGACTCATCCGAAGGCAGAGCTGAGAGCGAGTGGCGCGTAGGCAGAGGAGTGGGCTGTGGCGAGGAGTACGTGAAGCGGAAGCGCTGAAGGACCTGCTGCACCATGTGTGACTGAGTCAAGGTAATGCTGCGCTGTGCTCTGTCCCGGGTGATCCGCAAGCCAAGATAGCTTGTCAGCTCACCCAGGTCTGTGCACGTGTGTCTCTTCTGCAGCTCCGACTTCACGCGGGCGAGTGCCTCAGTGTCAGCAGTAGCAAAAACCAAGTCGTCTACGTACACGAGAACGTAGAACGGCGGCAGAGTGGTGTCGGTGCGTAGAAACAGCGACGGGTCAGCAGTAGAAGGAGCAAACCCAAGAGCAGCAAGAGTCGTCCTCAGTGTGTCGTGCCACTCACGGGGTGCATGGCGGAGACTGTAGACTGGCCGCCGGAGGCTCTACTGGGTACCAGGAGGAAACGACCCAGTGAAGCCAGGTGGGCGGCGCAGCCAGATCTCCTTGTGCAGGCTGCCCTGTAGGAAAGCAGTGCTGAAGTCAAGAGAGTGGAGCTCGTAGTCACGCTGAGCGGCGACGTGCAGCAGAACCCGAAGAGTGGTCATCTTGTTAGAAGATAGTACTGCACGAGAATGAATGAACTAGCAAGAAGTTGGGTACAAGTAGGAAACCCTAAGTTTGTTGTACCCCCTATGACTAAACCCACTATAGCCTACACAATATATAAACATATAATGTTTGACACACCCCCATAGGCTAAGTGGGAGACAACCAGATGGTCACAAGACCAGTCAAAGCAAAGCAAAGCAAGCTCAGGGTGGATCTCAAGGAAACCACACAAATTCTGAGCACAAGCAAGTGGTCACAAGACCAGTTCACATGCAGGTTGATAATATAACAAGAGATACAGTGATCACAACCTAGCAAGAGTAAACATGCAGGTATATATGTAGAGATCACAGTACAAGCCGAGTCAAGAAGTAAGCAAGTGAGGACCAGTAGGCACAAGGCCTAGAACAGTACAGAAGCGCTGATGGTCACAAGGCTGAAGCGCCTTGGTGAACACATCAGCAGTGTTGGCCCGAGTGGCCACGTAACGCAGACGAAGCTGACCACGCTGCTGCAGCTCTCGAGCAAGGAAGTAGCGCAGAGCGATATGCTTCGTTCTGTGCTCCAGTCTGTGCTCCTCACACAAGGCAATGGTAGCCTTGTTGTCGACGTACAGCACTGGAGGAGAACGAGGCCGCTCTCCCAAGTCGGTCAGCAGGTAGGTGAGCCAGCGTAACTCCTGTGCAGCCATGGCTGTGGCGTAGATCTCAGCCTCACAACTGGAGCTGAGAACAGAAGACGAGCGTGTAGAACGCCAAGAAACTGAACCAGAGCCAAGGCTGAAGGTGTAACCCTGAGACGACCGCTGAGTAGCCTGGTCGTCAGCCCAAGAAGCGTCTGAGTGCCCAGCGAGTACAACTCGGTCTCGTCCTCCAAGCACTAGGCCCATGCCCGACGTACTGCACAAGTAGCGCAACACCCTCTTAGCGGCATCCATGTGCTCTTTCCGGTGATGACCAGGAGCGACATAGCGTGCAAGGATGCTAAGAGGGTATGCAAGGTCAGGTCGAGTGCAGGTCATCAGGTACATGAGGCAGCCCACAAGCTCTGGATACGGGCCACTCGGCTCTACGGACTCATCCGAAGGCAGAGCTGAGAGCGAGTGACCGGTAGGCAGAGGAGTGGCCTGAGGCGAGGAGTACGTGAAGCGGAAGCGCTGAAGGACCTGCTGCACCATGTGTGACTGAGTCAAGGTGATGGTGCGCCGTGCTCTGTCCCGGGTGATCCGCAAGCCAAGATAGCTTGTCAGTTCACCCAGGTCTGTGCACGTGTGTCTCTTCTGCAGCTCCGACTTCACGTGGGCGAGCGCCGCAGTGTCAGCAGTGGCAAAGACCAAGTCGTCGACGTACACGAGGATGTAGAACGGCGGCAGTGAAGTGTCGGTGCGTAGAAACAGCGACGGGTCAGCAGTAGAAGGAGCGAACCCAAGAGCCGCAAGTGTAGTCCTCAGTGTGTCGTGCCACTCACGCGGCGCCTGTCGGAGACCGTAGACTGGCCGCCGGAGGCTCCACTGGGTACCAGGAGGGAACGACCCAGTGAAGCCAGGTGGGCGGCGCAGCCAGATCTCCTCGTGCAGGCTGCCCTGTAGGAAAGCAGTGCTGAAGTCAAGAGAGTGGAGCTCGTAGTCACGCTGAGCGGCGACGTGCAGCAGAACCCGAAGAGTGGTCATCTTCGGGGTCGGGGAGAAGGTCTGGAAGAAGTCAACTCCCTCTCGCTGACTGAAGCCTCGTGCAACGTAACGCGCCTTGAAGACAGGCGGAGAACCCGGCGGCCGCTTCACCCTGAAAATCCACATGCCACTGACGATGTTCGCCCCAGGTGGGGGAACCTCGTCGACGTAGGTGCCTGTGGACTTCCAGGAAGCCATCTCTGCGTCCATGGCTGTCTGCCACTGAGAGGAGTAGGGACCCTCTATCGCCTCTGCGTAAGAGCGCGGAGTCGGGATGTCTGGTGCATCCGGGTCTCCCTCAGGGGCAACTAGCATGGACACGAGATGAGGTAAAGCAGCGGCAAAACACTCAAACTCCTCCTGCCTGTCCTCAAGGACGTCCGTGCCAAGAGCACACTCACCCCCGACGGACGGAGGACAGACAGACTCAGACTCAGACTCAGCGACAAGGCTAGCGGCGTAGTCTAGACGACAAGCGGCAGCAAAGTCAACTAACTCAGCGACTAGAGCAGACGCAGCAGAGGACTCAAAGGAAGGGTCAGTGACAACAGCGGCAAGGAGACGCGTGACAGTAGGACTGGCAGCACGAAGGGAGTCAGACTCCGGGTCTGCAAGAGCAGGAAGAGAGGACGCAGGAGGAGACGGCAGGGGGACGCGCTGAGGAGCAGAGGAAGGACGAAGCGCCATCTGGTGAGTGCCTGGGACAGCAGGAGGACGCTGACGAGGGACACGACGACCAGTGTGAGCAGCACGAACAGGCGACGCACGACGAGACTCGGGCGACGCAGGACGAGACTCAGGCTCACGACGCTCTGTAAGACCTCCAGTCGGACCAGTGTAAGGAGAAGGACCAGGGAGTGGTAAGGCAGGAGGCAACTGACCAAGAACCTGCTAAAGGAGTGGAACGAAGTACGGCTGCGGCCGAGTAGCGTCGCCAGAACCAGCAGAGAGACCACCAGTAGCCTCAGCTCCAGGGTCACCAGCTACCGCGCCCGCAAGACCACCAGTAGCTCCAGTAGCGCCAGCACCAGCAGCAGCTCCAACGCCAGGGTCCTCAGCACCAGCAGCAGCTCCAACTCCAGGGTCCTCAGCACCAGCAGCAGCTCCAACGCCAGGGTCCGCAGCACCAGCAGTAGCTCCAACGCCCGGGTCCGCAGCACCAGCAGCAGCTCCAACGCCCGGGTCCTCAGCACCAGTAGCAGCTCCAACTCCAGGGTCCGCAGCACCAGCAGCAGCTCCGACTCCAGGGTCCTCAGTACCAGCAGCAGCTCCATCTCCAGGGTCCTCAGCACCAGCAGCAGCTCCAACGCCAGGGTCCCCAGCACCAGTAGCGCCACTCCGGAGACTGCAGCGCCGAGCGTACCACTCTCGGAGTCGCTGGGGAGAGGGTAGCTCCCGCCGAGGCGGGGAACCACGTGCACCAGCTGCAGCAGCACCTCTCCTGAGGCTGCAATACCGCGAGTACCACTCACGCAGCTGCTGGGAAGAAGGAGGGTCTCCAGGCGCCGAACGCCCAGGAGTAGCACCCCCAGTCTCAGCACCCTCAGTCGCAGCACCCCCAGGCTCAGCACCCTCAGACGTAGCACTCTCAGGTCCAGCACCCCCAGGCTCCGCACCCCCAGACTCCGCACACTCAGGCTCAGCACCCCCAGGCTCCGCACACTCAGGCTCAGCACCCCCAGGCTCCGCACACTCAGGCTCCGCACACTCAGGCTCAGCACCCCAAGCAGGACGAGAGTCGACAGCTACCTCGACAGGCTCAACCGGGTCTACCTGGCACACACCTGAGGGAGCGGCACCCTGAGGGGGGAGGGGGTCTACGACAGCAGCACCTGGAGCGAGGAAGAGAGGCGGGGGGGGGGAGCGGGGCAGTGCGGTAGGGGAAGAGGCGGTAGTAGGGGACGGACTCGTCAAAAGTGACGTCCTGAGAGGGCAGGACACGGCGCGAGGTGGCGTGGTAAAACTGCCAACCAGACGCGTCCGGGACAAAGCCAAGGAAGACGCAAGGAACAGCGCGGGAGGAGAGCTTGTCCGCGGACGTGTCACGAACAAAAGCTCGAGATCCCCAGACCCAAAAACGCGACGCATCACCAACCTCTCCCGTCCAACGCAGTGTCGGCGAAGTCTCCGGAACGGAGACACGGGGCCAGAGGTTGAGCTGATGCGCAGCGTATCGGACCGCAAACGGCCACAGAAAGTGGGGGGCAGCCGCATGGATCAAGGAGGTACGAGCGACCTCCATGACCAAGCCAATGACAGCAACTGGCCGAGCAAGCTGCTCAAGGGCAGTGCGGTCACGAAAGAAACAGCGAGAAGCACCTGAGTCCAGTGTGAAGGTGTGCAGTGCCTCAGTAGACGCAGCGGGCGCAGACTCGCGAGCACCTAGAGCAGCAGCCTCACCAGCACCTGGTGCAGAAGACACACTAGCACCTAGAGCAGCAGCCTCACTGGTCCTAATGCCCGGGTCGGGCGGGACACACAGGTAACAGTCACCCTCTCCACTAGTAGACATCACATACATGGCACCAAGGATAGCATCAAAGTCAAGAGCATAGACATCAATGTTTTTCTTGATCAGATCAAACCAACGGGGCAGCTCAGTAGCAGCCGGAAACTGGGTGCGCTAGGCATCGTCGAGGCGGGAGAAGCAGCGCTGCAGGGTGTGCGCCCTCCCACACGGCTGACCAGCGCGGTCACCTGTGCGGATGACGTACGGGCAGCTAAGGCCACCCCCCCCACGCTGAGAGTACCACTCACGGAGTTCCTGGGGCGACAGGGTCTGCTGCTGGCGCAGGCCACCGCCCGAGCCGCCACGAGTTCCACTGCCTCCGCCGCCCCCACGACCACCACTGCCACCGCGGCCGCCGCCGCCACCACCACTGCCCCAACCCCGGCCACCTCCTCCACCACTGCCGCCACCTCCCCCGCCGCTGCCGCCACCAGTCCCGCCGCTGCCGCCACCACCCCCGCCGCTGCCATCACCACCCCCGCCGCTGCCACTGGCCCCTCCAGCCCCGCCACCACCCCCACCGCCCCCACCGCCCCAACCACCGCCGCCCCCATCTTCACCGCCGCCCCCCTTGCCCCCCTTGCCCTTGCCGCTGCGGCGCCTCGCACTCGCAGTAGACGCAGTCCCGACCTTCTCAGCACCGAGAAGGTCGACAGCAGCAACAGAGGCAACAGAGGGAAGAAGAGGGGAGGGGGAACACCCCTCGAAGAAAGGGGTGCGGGGGTCGCCTCGAGACGCACGGACAGCTACTGTACTAGACTCGGCTGCCAGCAGGTGCTTCTCAAGCAGGTCAATGGTGAGCTCGGTGGGGCACATGGCAAGGAAGGTGTCCCTGACCGCACGAAGGGAGTCAGGGAGACGGGTGACCAGGTGGTAAAGAGTGAGCCACAGCGGGGGGGGGTTCTTGGCAAGAAACTCAGCGGGCATGGCAGCACGGAAGCGGATCTCAGTAGTGCGGAGGTGAGTAATGAGGTCAGCAACGGTAGAGAATGTGGCCAAGTCTGGGAACAGGTAGGGCAGTGAGAGGCGGCCTAGCGCAGCAGAGGAAGGCGAGGAGTAGCGAGCAACGGCAGATTTGTACAGCGACTGAGCAGTCTTCTGCTGGCTAAAGTGCTCGCGTTCATCTACCGGCAGGGAGTTGCGAATGGCGAAGCGAGAGTGGGCGTCACGAGTCTGCCACTGTGAGTGGGTAGTACTGTTAGAATCTAGAATAGAACCACACAAGGGTGGATCTCAAGGAAACCACACAAATTCTGAGCACAAGCAAGTGGTCACAAGACCAGTTCACATGCAGGTTGATAGTATAACAAGAGATACAGTGATCACAACCTAGCAAGAGTAAACAAGCAGGTATATATACAGAGATCACAGTACAAGCAGAGTCAAGAAGTAAGCAAGTGAGGCCCAGTAGGCACGAGGCCTAGAACAGTACAGAAGCGCTGATGGTCACAAGGCTGAAGCGCCTTGGTCAACACATCAGCAGTGTTGGCCCGAGTGGCCACGTAACGCAGACGAAGCTGACCGCGCTGCTGCAGCTCTCGAGCAAGGAAGTAGCGCAGAGCGATATGCTTCGTTCTGTGCTCCAGTCTGTGCTCCTCACACAAGGCAATGGCAGCCTTGTTGTCGACGTACAGCACTGGAGGAGAACGAGGCCGCTCTCCCAAGTCGGTCAGCAGGTAGGTGAGCCAGCGTAACTCCTGTGCAGCCATGGCTGTGGCGTAGATCTCAGCCTCACAACTGGAGCTGAGAACAGAAGACGAGCGTGTAGAACGCCAAGAAACTGAACCAGAGCCAAGGCTGAAGGTGTAACCCTGAGACGACCGCTGAGTAGCCTGGTCGTCAGCCCAAGACGCGTCTGAGTGCCCAGTGAGTACAACTCGGTCTCGTCCTCCAAGCACTAGCCCCATGCCCGACGTACTGCACAAGTAGCGCAACACCCTCTTAGCGGCATCCATGTGCTCCTTCCGGTGACGGCCAGGATCGACATAGCGTGCAAGGATGCTAAGAGGGTATGCAAGGTCAGGTCGAGTGCAGGTCATCAGGTACATGAGGCAGCCCACAAGCTCTGGATACGGGCCACTCGGCTCTACGGACTCATCCGAAGGCAGAGCTGAGAGCGAGTGACCGGTAGGCAGAGGAGTGGGCTGAGGCGAGGAGTACGTGAAGCGGAAGCGCTGAAGGACCTGCTGCACCATGTGTGACTGAGTCAAGGTGATGGTGTGCCGTGCTCTGTCCCGGGTGATCCGCAAGCCAAGATAGCTTGTCAGTTCACCCAGGTCTGTGCACGTGTGTCTCTTCTGCAGCTCCGACTTCACGTGGGCGAGTGCCGCAGTGTCAGCAGTGGCAAAGACCAAGTCGTCGACGTACACGAGGATGTAGAACGGCGGCAGCGAGGTGTCGGTGCGTAGAAACAGCGACGGGTCAGCAGTAGAAGGAGCGAACCCAAGAGCCGCAAGTGTAGTCCTCAGTGTGTCGTGCCACTCACGTGGCGCCTGTCGGAGACCGTAGACTGGCCGCCGGAGGCTCCACTGGGTACCAGGAGGGAACGACCCAGTGAAGCCAGGTGGGCGGCGCAGCCAGATCTCCTCGTGCAGGCTGCCCTGTAGGAAAGCAGTGCTGAAGTCAAGAGAGTGGAGCTCGTAGTCACGCTGAGCGGCGACGTGCAGCAGAACCCGAAGAGTGGTCATCTTCGGGGTCGGGGAGAAGGTCTGGAAGAAGTCAACTCCCTCTCGCCGACTGAAGCCTCGTGCAACGTAACGCGCCTTGAAGACAGGCGGAGAACCCGGCGGCCGCTTCACCCTGAAAATCCACATGCCACTGACGATGTTCGCCCCAGGTGGGGGAACCTCGTCGACGTAGGTGCCTGTGGACTTCCAGGAAGCCATCTCTGCGTCCATGGCTGTCTGCCACTGAGAGGAGTAGGGACCCTCTATCGCCTCTGCGTAAGAGCGCGGAGTCGGGATGTCTGGTGCATCCGGGTCTCCCTCAGGGGCAACTAGCATGGACACGAGATGAGGTAAAGCAGCGGCAAAACACTCAAACTCCTCCTGCCTGTCCTCAAGGACGTCCGTGCCAAGAGCACACTCACCCCCGACGGACGGAGGACAGACAGACTCAGACTCAGCAACTAGGCTAGCGGTAGCAGTGCTGGCAGGGCAATGCTCACCAGTGGTCGGCGCGGCAGGCGCAAGACGGTGGCGACAGCGGGGCCGCTACAACTGCAGGGCGGGGCCGGGCCGCAGCAGGGAGCTCCGCGGCAGCTGCTGCAGGGCGAGGCCGGGCCGCGACGGTAGCTGCTCCAGGTGCCAGGGGCGGCTGCTGCAGCGGCGGCTGCTCCAGGGGCCAGGGGCGGCTGCTGCAGCGGTGGTTGCTCCAGGGGCCAGGGGCGGCTGCTGCAGGGGCGGCTGCTCCAGGGGCGAGGGGCGGCTCCTGCAGTGGCGGCTGCTCCAGTGGCCAGGGGCGGCTGCTCCAGAGGCCAGGCGCGGATTAGGTCAGGGCGACGCGGCGAGCAGGGCGACGCGGCGGGCAGGTGGCGACGCCGCGGGCAGGGCGACGCGGCGGGCAGGTGACGACGCCGCGGGCAGGGCGACGCGGCGAGCAGGTGATGACGCCGCGAGCAGGGCGACGCGGCGAGCAGGTGACGACGCCGCGAGCAGGGCGACGCCGCGAGCAGGTGGCGACGCCGCGGGCAGGGCGACGCGGCGAGCAGGTGACGACGCCGCGGGCAGGCGACAACGCCGCGGGCAGGCGACGACGCCGAGGGTAAGCGACGACGTCGCGGGCAGGGGCGACGTCGCGGGCAGGCGACGACGCCGCAGGCAGGCGACGACGCCGCGGGCAGGCGACGACGCCGCGGGCAGGGGCTACGTCGCGGGCAGGTGACGACGCCGCGGGCAGGCGGCGACGCCGCGGGCAGGGCGACGCGGCGGGCGGCGAGAGCCTGCAGGGGCGGCACGCGGTCGGGCAGAGGCTGCGCGCGGGCCTGACGAGTCTGCAGGGGCGGCTCTCGGGCCTGACGGGCCTGCAGAGGCGGCTCGGGGGGGGCCTGACGGGTCTGCAGAGGCGGCTCGGGGGCCTGACGGACCTGCAGGGGCGGCTCGAGGGCGCACGAGGGCGCTCGAGGGCGCACGAGGGCGCACGAGGGCGCACGAGGGCGCACGAGGGCGCACGAGGGCGCACGAGGGCGCACGAAGGCGCACGAGGGCGCATGAGGGCGCACGAAGGCGCACGAGGGCGCACGAGGGCGCACGAAGGCGCACTAGCAGAGAAAGGCGCACGAGGGCGCACGAGGGCGCACGAGGGCGCACGAAGGCGCACTAGCAGAGAAAGGCGCACGAGGGCGCACGTAAGGTAGGGCGCACGAGGGCGCTTCTAGCGGAATAGTGGGCCCATAGTAGAAAGCGGTCCTAGGTAGCAACCTAGGCTCGTGATACCATGTTAGAATCTAGAATAGAACGAGAATGCATGAAACTAGGTAGGAGGGGGATACAAGTAGGAAACCCTAACAAAGCTGTACCCCCTAAGGCTAAACCCACTATAGCCTACACAATATAAACATATAATGTTTGACAAGTACTGTCAGCTGTCTCAGCAGGGGCAGGAGCGAGGCCTAACGCATGGTCATACAGGGAGATATCCTCCTTAGCAGTGAGCTGGAGGAAGAGATGGAGGTCATCGAGCCAGGTGTCAAAACGGATCGGGCGGCCCTCAGCATCGAAGCTAGAACTGCAGGACTAGCCATAGTTTCAGTAGGAGCAGTAGGAACAGTAGGAACAGTAGGTACAGTAGTAGCAGTGTGACAGCACAGCGCGGCTCGGGCAGGGCGGCACGGCGCGGCTCGGGCAGGGCGGCGCGGCGCGGCTCGGGCAGGGCGGCGCGGCGCGGCTCGGGCAAGGCGGCGCGGCGCGGCTCGGGCAGGGCGGCGCGGCGGCTTGCTCCTGCGGCTGTGCGCGTGACTGTAGTTGCGCGGGCGGCTGCACTTGCAGCTGTGCGTGCAGCTGCCCGTGCGGTTGTGCGTGCGGCTGCGTTTGCGGCCGTGCGTGCGGCCTAGCGGGCGGCCGTGCGTGCGGTCGTGCGTGCGGCCGTGCGTGCGGTCGTGCGTGCGGCCGTGCGTGCGGTCGTGAGTGCGGCCGTGCGTCTGGTCGTGCGTGCGGCCGTGCGTGCGGTCGTGCGCGTGGCCGAGCGTGCAGCTGCGCGTGCGGCTGCGCTAGCTGCTGCGCGTGCTGTCGTACGTGCGGCTGCGCGTGCGGCCTATCGTGCGGCTGCGCGTGCGGCGGAGTAGGCGGCTGCGCGTGCGGCTGACGGGCGGCTCGCGCGGCTGTCCTATGGGCGCACTACGACGCTAGGAAGAGGGGCGCTCGACGGCGCGAGGAGGAGGAGGCGCATGACGGCGCTAGGAGAGGAGGCGCTCGACGGCGCTAGGAAGCGAGGCGCTCGACGGCGCGGCAGAACGGTGGGCCCTACCGAACGTGGGTCCTAGGTCCTAACCTAGGCGTCGGATACCATGTTAGAAGATAGTACTGCACGAGAATGAATGAACTAGCAAGAAGTTGGGTACAAGTAGGAAACCCTAAGTTTGTTGTACCCCCTATGACTAAACCTACTATAGCCTACACAATATATAAACATATAATGTTTGACACATCTTCGTGGTAGGGGAGAAGGTCTGGAAGAAGTCAACTCCCTCACGCTGACTGAAGCCTCGTGCAACGTAACGTGCCTTGAAGACAGGCAGAGAACCCGGCGGCCGCTTCACCCTGAAAATCCACATGCCACTGACGATGTTCGCCCTAGGCGGGGGAACCTCGTCGACGTAGGTGCCTGTGGACTTCCAGGAAGCCATCTCTGCGTCCATGGCTGACTGCCACTGAGAGGAGTAGGGACCCTCTATCGCCTCTGAGAGCGCGGGGTCGGGATGTCTGGTGCATCCGGGTCTCCCTCAGGGGCAATCAGCATGGACACGAGATGAGGTAAAGCAGCGGCAAAGCACTCAAACTCTTCCTGTCTGTCCTCAAGCCTCTATCGGAGGAAACTCGGAGGAGTGAGGAGCGGCGCGCTGCCGGCCCTCGACGCAGGGAACACAGGTAGGGGCAGGCCCCGGAGGAAGAGGAGGAAGGGAAGGGGGGAGACCAGAGACAAGGACACGGGAGGCCATGCCTCTGAGACGAGGCAGGGATTGGTGACCAAGGGGTTGGTGCCAAAGGAGAGTCTCGTGAGACAGGAGGCGACACGAGCAGGGGGCAGACTCAGGACCAGACCGGGACGCTGCAGCAAACACCTGACCCGACGCCGCTACCTGACCAGCCGCAGTGACAGGAGGAGACTCAGTGGTGAGGGTGTACAGGCTGGACCCTGGCCGACGGGTAAACGTGGCCAGGTGACGACCCGTCCGAGCACACGTGCAGTGTGTCACACGCTGATAGGCAGGGGTGAACTGGTGAACACCCCCATCCTGAAGATCCCGCCACCAAGTTCGTAGAGAACGAGGGGAGGTGAAGACCAGACAGCGAGCCGGACGGAGCCGCAGGACACGGGAGAACAGTGGAGGAACGGGCCACAACTGGTCCCCCAGAGGGGTCAGCCAGAGAGACTGCCACAGGCCGACTGAGCGGCGAGAGTGTGGTGCAGTCGCGAAAGAAAGTGCGGGAAGCACCCGAGTCAAGGGTGAAAGTGTGTAAGACCTGAGCCGACGCGGTACCTGAGAGAGCAGTCTCACCAGCACCTGGAGCAGTAGACGCACTAGCACCTAGCGCAGCAGCCTCAATGCCCGGGTCGGGCGGAACACACAGGTAACAGTCACCCTCAGCACTAATAGACATAGCATACATAGCAGCAAGGATAGCATCATAGTCAAGATCAAAGATAGCAACCCCCGACTTAAGCAGAATATCCCAGCGAGGGATCTCAGCAGAGCCAGGGAACTGTGTACGCCAGGCGTCAGACAGGCGGCCGAAGCAGCGAGGTGTGGTGTGCGGGCCGCCACACGTCTCTCCACTGCGGTCGCCGGTGCGAAGAACGTAAGTGCGGGGACCAGCACCCCCAGACCTCCCACGCCCAGCGTACCACTCACGGAGCTGCTGAGGCGATAGGGTCTCACGGGAGCGCTGCTGCTGCTGGCGCTGGTCACCGCTAGCGCCTCCCCGCTGCCCACCACCGCCCCCGCCACCCCCACCTCCGCCTCCGCCGCCGCCACCTCCACCCCTACTCCCGCTGCCTCCGCCGCCTCCACCTCCACCGCCGCCACCGAAGCCCCCACCCGAGCCACCACTCCCACCCCCACCTCCACCCCCACCCCCTCCGCCACCTCCACCGCCACCACCGCCGCCCCCGCCGCCCCCTCCACCCCCTTTGCCCCCCTTGCCCTTGCTGTTGCGGCGCCTCCCACTAGGAGCAGACGCAGCGCCGACCGACTCGGTGCCAACGAGGTCGACAGCAGCAGCAGAGGCAACAGAGGGCCAGAGGGGAGAGGGGGAGCACCCCTCAATGAAAGGGGCGCGAGGGTCACCACGAGAGGCCCCTACATCGACTATACTCTTCTCAGCTGCAAGGAGGCGCTCCTCGAGGAGGTCAATGGTGAGCGTGGTGGGGCAGAGGGAGAGGAAGTGGTCCTTGACCGAGCAAAGGGAGTCAGGGAGCCGGGTGACGAGGTAGTAGAGAGTGATGTACATAGGGGGGGGGTTCTTGGCGCAGAACTCGGCAGGAAGCGCAGCGCGGTAGCGGGTGTCACTAGTGCGGAGGTGCGTAATGAGGTCAGCGACTATGGCAAAAGCGGCTAGGTCAGGGAACAGGTACGGCAACATGAGGCGACTAAGGGCAGCAGTGGCAGGGGAGGAGTAGCGCGCAACAACAGCGTCGTACAGAGTCCTAGCGGTCTTGTACTGACTAAAGTGCGCGCGCTCAGCAGACGGCAGGTGACTACGAATAGCAAGGCGGGCAGCAGCATCGCGCGTGGTCCACTGCGAGCGAACAGCACTGTCAGCAGTGGCAGCAGGTGCAGCAGAGGCGCCAGACGTGAGATCAAAAAGCGAGACCTGATCTTTGCTCTCGCACTGCAGGAACAGCTGTAGATCATCGACCCAGACCTCAAAATCTACCGCTCGACCCTCAGCATCGAATTTGAGTACGTTGGGGGCAGCCATGACAGCAGTAGCAGGAGCAGTAAGAGTGGCGCGACTCGACAGGGCGGCGCGGCTAGGCAGGGCGGCTCGGCTAGGCAGGGCGGCGCGGTTCGGCGGTGCGCTTACCAGGGGCGGGTGGGTAGGGAGGCCGCTACTGGTGGGGCAGGGCTGTGGTGCGCCGGCAGGGTCGGGGCCGCAACTGGGCGGCAGGTCAGGGCCGCGGCTCGGCTGCAGGGCAGGGCCGGGGCAGAAGCAACGGCAGCGGCGGCGGCGGCTCGTCACACCGGCGGAGGCAGCCTCGGCGGCGGCGGCAGGGACAGCAGCTGCTGCAGGGCTCCTCGGCTGCTGCTGCAGGTGGAGGCCGCGACCGGCGAGAGGGGCAGGGCGGGCGGCGGGTCGACGAGCGGAGCAGAGGAGGGCCGCGCCGAAGGCAGGGCAGGCCGCGACAGGCGACGGGGCGGGGCCGCGAAGGGGCCGCAAAGGGCCGTGAAGGGGCCTCGAAGAGCCGCGAAGGGGGGCCGCGAAGGGCCGTGAGGGGGCCGCGAAGGGCCACGAAGGGGGCCGCGAAGGGCCGTGAGGGGGCCGCGAAGGGCCGCGAGAGGGGCCGCGAAGGGCCGAGAAGGGGCCGCGAAGGGGCCGTAAGGGGCGCGACGGGCCGCTAAGGGCAGGGCACGCGACGGGGGGGCAGGCGCACGGGGCGCAACTAAGGCAGGCGCGAAGCGCGCTCCGAGCAGGTAAGGAAAAAAAAAAAAAAAAAAAAAAATCGTAGTGGTGGGCCCTAAAAACGTTCCCACTAGGAAACTCGTTCTATACCATGTGAAATAATTACGAGGAATGAGAATGACTAGAAATGAGTTGGGTACAAATATGAAACCCTAGGAAACTGTACCCCATAGTGTCTACCCCAATACAGCCTAGCAAGACTATAGCATGAATGTTTGACAAAAGGGTGTGCACTAACATTGCCCCCAAAAACCACCCATAGGAAAGTGCACCCCTGCTTTAAGGGTGCAATGAATCGAGGTAGCGAGGATTGCACTAAGTGTCAAACGAGTACAAAATATGAGCGAAGGCATGAGCGAACATTTAAACACGAAACATGCAAACGGTAACGCGGTGCGTGCGAGCTAGCTAGTGCTACGCTGGCAGTGAGGTTCGGGCTAGTCCCGAAGCGTAGGCCGACACGGGCGGGCCAGCAGTGCGAGGTTTGGTGAAACAGTGTGCGCGAAGTCGGCAAAGCCCCGTTAGCAGTAACGGGCGAACAACGGTTGCTGCTGTATGTGATGTTGCAGGATGCGCTAAGGAATGTTGAGAAAATTCCTTACACTACCACCCCCCTCAAGAAGCCCCCTCCACTACGCGAGTGCGTGTATATCGCGGAAACCCCTGCTCCTGAGATACACTTGCAGGGCATGGTGGTTTTCGATGTTGGCCAGGGGCACCCAGCTGTCCTCAGTTGGTGTGCGGTCCTTCCAGCGAACAAGGAATTCAATCCTCATGATTCCCGTAGGGTGTCGAATCCGATGGCTCATGAGTTTTTCGGGCTCGATGATCGGCTCCGATGTAGGGCGAGTCATAGATGGCCGGCGGTGACGAGGCGGTTGGCTCGTGGTTGGGATGTATGGGCGAAGCAGGCTGACGTGGAATGATGGGCTGGTGTACCAGTCGGTCGGTAACAGTAGATGGGCGGTTACTGTTGTAATGATGTGGCTGATTTGGAATGGACCACAGTAGCGAGGTCGAAGTTTTGGTACGTCGAGCAGTCGCAGATTTTGCGTGTCAAGCAGTACGTAATCCCCTGGCTGGTATGTGACTGGGCGGCGGTGGCGGTCAGCGTTGCGCTTAGCGATGACATTTGCCTCTTTAATTGCTTCTACGGCTCTGGTTCGGGCATCCTGCAGAATCTCGGCGAATTGCTGTGCACGTGGCGCGGGGTTGTCCGGACTCGGCGTCATGGGCACTGTTGATTTTTTCCCGTAGTTCAGGTAGAACGGGGACTGTTGCGTCGTCGCTGGCGTGGCGTTGTTGTACGTGAACTCAATCAGCGGCAGCTGCTGCTCCCAAGTTGTCGGGTCGTCGCACGTGGCACGAATTAACTGCTCCATCGTCTGATTCGTCCGTTCCGTTTGACCATCGGTCTCGGGGTGGTACGACGAGCTGAACTGTAGTCTGGTCCCGAACTGCTCCCAGAGGTTCTTCCAGAAATTGCTGGTGAACTTCGTGTCTCTGTCGCTGATGATCGCTACTGGTATCCCGTGCAGGCCTACGACGGCTGCGATGAACAGGCGAGCGGTGTCCTCGGTTGAGATCGACTTTTTGCACGTAGCGAAGTGTGCCATTTTCGTCAGCCTGTCAACGACGACCATAACCGCGTCGTTACCCCCAGGCCTCGAAGGTAACCCTGTGACAAAATCCATGGTAACTTGCTGCCAGGCGCGCTCGGGTGGTGGAATCGGTTGCAACTGACCCGCCTTCCTTTTTCGCGAGCTCTTCATCACCTCACACGTGGGGCATGAGCCCGCGTGCTGCTGCACGTCGGTCAATAGCTCCGGCCAGTAGTAGTATCGCTGTAGTTGCTGTCGCGTTTTTTCTACCCCAAAATGTCTCGAGGTAATCCTGTCGTGTGCCTCCTGCAGTAGCAGCTCCCTCAGTAGTGAGTACGCGGGTACCCAGATGCGGTTGGTACCTGTCTTTACGTAATAAACTCCTTTAGCTTCTGCCAGTTGCTGTGAATTTCCGGTCGTGAAAAATGGGTCGGTACTGTATCCGTGGGTGAATAGGCCTGTTAATAGCGGGTTGGTTTGGGCGAGTAGGATGGCGTGGAGTTGGGCGGTGGGGCGGGTGAGTGATGCGCCTTTTGACGCAATGTTTGATGCGCCTTTTTTGTACGTGACGGTGTAGTGGAAGTTGGACTCCAAATAGTCCAACCAGCGGATCAGTCGCGGGTTGAGATTCGGTTGGGCGCGAAGGTACTGTAGTGATCGGTGGTCTGTTCGTACTGTCACGTCTGCTCCCGTGAGGTAACATCGCTTGAACGCGTGCACGATCGCCAGCATCTCGCGGTCATGTATCGGGTAGTTGCGCTCGGGTGGGTGAAGCTTGCGGGACTCGTACGCGATTGGCTGGATGCCGTTCCCGAAGTCCTGCAACAGTACTGCTCCTACAGCGATGTCGCTAGCGTCGGTGACGAGCTCGAACGGACTGTGCGGATCTGCGATGTGAAGCACGGGCGGCGACCACAAAATATTTTTGAGGGCCGAGAAGGCAGCTTGCTCTTTCTCCCCCCACGTGTACTCAACCCCCTTCCTCAGCTTGTCGGTCAACGGGGCAGTCAACTTCGCCATGTCGGGGACGAACCGGCGCACGTAGTTGAAGAACCCCAAGAAACTCTACAATACGGTCAAATTTGTCGGTGCGTGCCACGCTTGAATCGTTGCGATCTTCTTCGGGTCTATTTCCACTTTTTCAGCCGAAATAATGTGTCCCAAAACTCACACTTAGAAGCTTTGGTCAGTAGGCGGTTTTCACTCAGTATTTTAAAAACGGCTTCGATATCTTGTAGGTGCTGTGCTCTGTCGGGGCTGTAAATCAGTATGTCGTCGAGGTACACGATGACGCACTTATCTAAAAGCGGGCAGAATGCTTCGTTCATGGTCGGTTGAAAAGTGGCGAGGGCGTTGGTCAGTCCGAAAGGCATGATTGTATATTCGAAGGATCTGTAGCGTGTTCGAAAGGCTGTCTTGGGGCAGTCGGGTGGGTTGACTCGCATCTGGTGGTAACCCTCTCTAAGGTCGATTTCCGAGAAAACCCGGGCTGTGTGCAGTTGGTCGATCAGTTCGTCGGCTCGCGGGATGGGGTAACGAGATTTGATGGTAACCTTGTTTAGTGCTCTGTAGTCTATGCACATGCGAAAACCCCCGTCCTTTTTTGGCGTGAACAGTATCGGTGCTGCGAAGGGTGACGAAATCGGGCGAATTACCTCTTTTTCGAGCAGGTAATCCAGCTGCTTCCTCAGTTCGTCTAGTTCGGGTTGGGTCAGTCGGAACTGTCGATGTACTGTCGGCTGTGCCCCCGGTTCTAACTCTATCCTGTGGTCGTGCGGTCGCTGAGGTGGCAGTCCCGTCGGCAGGTCGTCCGGAAATATCCCACTATACTGCTTCAGGAGTGCTGCCAAATCATCCGGTACGTCGACTAGAAGTTTCTGTAAATCCCCCCCTTTGTCTGCTGCCTCGGCTTCCCGAATGTCAACCGCGTACACGTCAACTCCTGCCGCTACGGCGCGTTTTATCGTGATCGCGTTGACACGCACCGACGAAGACTCAGGCGAGCCCCAACGAGGTAAGGCGATGTTGTTACCGTTCACTCGCACGGTGCAGTCACCCGTCTTCCAGTCTATTCGCGGGTTGTGTCGTCGCAGCCAATCACGACCGGGTAAAATGTCGGTTCCGTCGAGGGTTGTCGCGAGCATTTCCTGGCTAAACGTGAAGTTACCCCCGCATCGAATCCGAACCCGGTCCACGCGTTCCCGTATCGCCAGTGGCGTGCCGTCAACCAGTATTGCGTCGATCTCAGATAAGCATCTGTCCAGTGGCTGTTTCAGCTTCCGTGCTGTGGCAGTGTTGATGAGGCTGTGGCTGGTTCCCCCGTCTACGAATTTTTTAATTAAGTCTGTCCCTATATTCCCACTGAGCAGTATGGGGCTGTCTACCGTAGTACCCTCCTTATTCGGCAGGGTGTGGTCGATTGCGTGAACCGGCACAATCACTCGGTGAGGGTCCGTTGGGTCGGGCGAGCGGCGTGACCTGTCAGTAGAGGGCCCGTCTGCTACTGACTCCCAGCATTTCCGCTGCTTGGTCTGTTTCTGCTGCTCAGCTTCCCCCTCTTCCTTAGCGTTTTCCGGACATTCGCTCTTCGGTGTCTCGGCCGATTGCACGCAAAGCAGCGCCCTTTAAACGGTGCTGCAGCGGCATTCGCGGCGACGGCACGTATCGTAGCGCTCTCGTTCGTCCCACGAGATCGATGTCCCCAGTTACTGCTTCCGTAGGACTACGGTCTCGGTCGGCGGAAAAAGTCGAGCTTCTCCGCCATGGCGAGAATCTCCATAAAATCCGTGACGCCGCGAAGCTGGATTTCCTGGGCGATATCATGCTTCAGGCCGCCGATGTAGCGGTCGATACGCTCACCCTCTTGCATATAACCCACTTGCTCGCATAGCATCAGAAACCTGCTGTTGTAATCTTTGACGGAGCCGAGTTGGCATCAAGTGCGGAGCTTCTGACGCGCCGCGATCGAAGCCGCAATTGTCTCAAATCGAGCGCGCAAACCTGCGCACCACGCGTCCCACGTGCGATCTTGGGGCACCTCCACGAAATACGACGGCGCCCAGGGTCCGGTTTGTCGTTCCCGTGTCGGTAGAGTCGCGTAGTCATTCGGCTTCGTGACGATGACACGCCACCAGTCCATGGCGGGTCCCCGCAGCAGCGACACGGCGTAACGAATCTTCGCCGTATCCTCCGAGACGTAGTTGGCGTTGAAGAAAATATTCATCGTAAATAGCAACGCCTGAACGGTAGGACCACCCCGTTGACTCGGGTCAAAGCATGGTGGACGCTGCGGCTTTAGCGGCATCGGTGACGGCAGTGCCGAATCGTTGATCGGTGCCGAAATCGTGACGCGCGGTTGGTTTCGGGCCGCATTCGTCGTCGCTTCGGGGTGTATCGTGCCGTGGTTGTCGTCCTCGTCGTGGCGGGCGACGCCATCACTAGCCGCGCTCGCGGGTTGCCCCACGCTTTCGTGTTGTGATATCTGTGGTGCAGGCTGTACCGGAGTGCCAGATGCTTGAGATTGTGCTTGCTGTGCTCGTGCGACGTCATTTTGCAGGGACGTGCGTTCTGCCGTCAGCGCCGTGTTTTCTTTAGAGTTTTCGCGAAGTCGCCGCAGCAGTTCGTTCAGGTGCTCATGCGTGAGGGTGGTGACGTCGATATGTTCGGCAATTTCGAAGGGCGTCAGCCCGCCTTAGTTCTAGGCACAGTCGTGGCTGCACGCGTTTACGAGAGAACGAGAGGACAGCGGCTTCTAGGGGCTAAGGTGCGTGAGTCCCTTCGACTGAAAAAAACAAATGTTGATTTCCTGGGCTGCGGAGATGCGCGGTCCGAAAGAAAGAAGCTCTGAATACCAAGTATTACGGGTGCAATGAATCGAGGTAGCGAGGATGCTAAGAGGGTAAGCAACGTATCTAGTATCTAGTCTCCCGGGCACAATGTAGCGTGCCAGGATGCTAAGAGGGTAAGCAAGGTCAGGTCGAGTGCAGGTCATCAGGTACATGAGCCCACAAGCTCTGGATACGGGCCACTCGGCTCTACGGAATCATCCGAAGGCAGAGCAGAGAGCGAGTGACCAGTAGGCTTAGGAGTGGCCTGTGGCGAGGAGTACTGGAAGTCGAAGCGCTGAAGGACCTGCTGCACCATGTGTGACTGAGTCAAGGTAATGGTGCACCGTGCTCTGTCCCGGGTGATCTGCAAGCCAAGATAGCTGCGTCGCTCACCCAGGTCTGTGCACGTGTGTCTCTTGTGCAGCTCCGACTTCACTAGAGTCAGTGCCTCAGTGTCAGCAGTGGCAAAAACCAAGTCGTCGACGTACACGAGGATGTAGAACGGCGGCAGAGAAGTGTCGGTGCGTAGAAACAACGAAGGGTCAGCAGTAGAAGGAGCGAACCCAAGAGCCGCAAGAGTCGTCCTCAGTGTGTCGTGCCACTCGCGAGGCGCCTGGCGGAGACCGTAGACCGGCCGCCGGAGGCTCCACTGGGTACCAGGAGGAAACGACCCAGTGAAGCCACGTGGGCGGCGCAGCCAGATCTCCTTGTGCAGGCTGCCCTGTAGGAAAGCAGTGCTGAAGTCAAGAGAGTGCAACTCGTAGTCACGCTGAGCAGCGACGTGCAGCAGAACCCGAAGAGTGGTCATCGTCGGGGTCGGGGAGAAGGTCTGGAAGAAGTCAACTCCCTGTCGCTGACTGAAGCCTCAAGCAACGTAACGCGCCTTGAAGACAGGCGGAGAACCCGGTGGCCGCTTCACCCTGAAAATCCACATGCCACTGACGATGTTCGCCCCAGGAGGGGAAACCTGGTCGACGTAAGTGCCTGTGGACTTCCAGGATGCCATCTCTGCGTCCATGGCTGACTGCCACTGAGAGGAGTAGGGACCCTCAATCGCCTCTGCGTAAGAGCGCGGGGTCGGGATGTCTGGTGCATCCGGGTCTCCCTCAGGTGCAATCAGCATGGACACGAGATGAGGTACAGCAGCTGCAAAACACTCAAAGTCCTCCGGCCTGTCCTCAAGGACGTCCGTGCCAAGAGCACACTCACCCCCGACGGACGGAGGACAGTCAGACTCTGACTCGGCAACAAGACTAGTGGCGTAGTGAAGACGACAGTAAGCAACAAAGTCGATTAGCTCAGCAACTAGGGCAGACGCTGCAGCAGACTCAAACGAAGGGTCAGTGACTACAGTGGCCAGGAGACGGGTGACAATAGGGCTAGCAGCACGAGCTAAGTCAGACTCAGGGTCCGGAATGTGCGGAAGAGAGGACGCAGGAGGAGACGGAAGGGGAACACGCTGTGGAATAGAGGAAGGACGAAGTGCCATAGTGTGCGTGCCGGGGACAGGAGGAGGACGCTCACGAGGAACACGACGACCAGTTTGACCAGCGCAAACAGGCGAGGCAGGACGAGACGCAGGCTCACGACGCTCTGTAAGCAAGTCCGCCTGCTCAGTGTAAGGAGAAGGAGTAGGGAGCGGAGAGCCTGGCTGTAACGGGAGGCCAGTAGAAGATGGGAGGCTAAGAACCTGGCGAAGCGCGGAGTCAGGCGGTGGCATAGACGAAGGTGACGGCGGAGCGAAGAACAGTCGCTGCTGTGCAGTACCTCCAGCACCTCCAGCACCAGCAGCACCACCAGCTCCGGCAGCAGCAGTACCTCCAGTACTAGCACCTCCCGGACCAGCAGCTCCAGAACCTCCAGCTTCAGCGCCTCCAGCTCCAGCACCTCCAGCGCCAGCGCCTCCAGCTCCAGCGCCCGCAGTGCCTCCAGCTCGGGCAGCTCCAGCACCTCCAGGACCAGCAGCTCTAGCTCCAGGGCCACCAATCCCGACGCCTCCAGCGCCAGAGCCTCCAGCTCCAGCGCCTCCAGCTCCAGCGCCTCCAGCTCCAGCACCTCCAGCTCCAAGGTCTCCAGCTCTAGCGCCTCCAGCTCCAGCACCTCCAGCTCCAGGGTCTCCAGCTCCAGTGTCTCCAGCACCGGCACCTCCAGCTCCAGGGTCTCCAACTCCAGGGTCGAGAGCACCAGCTCTAGTGCCTCCAGTAGTAGCACCCCCAGAACCGGCACCTCCAGCTCCAGCAGCACCACCAGTTCTGGCAGCTCCAGTACCTCCAGTACGAGCACCTCCAGAACCAGAAACACCAGCACCGTCAGCGCCTCCACGACGAGCAGCTCCAGTAGCTCCAACCGAAGTACCTCGAGAAGCAGTACCTCCAGCTCCAACAGCACGACTCCTCAGGCAGGCACGCCACGCAAGCACTCTCGTAGCTGATGTGGTGAGAGAGGCCCCCCGTCGTGAAAAGCGACCCGGAGACACATCAGCAGACTCAGCACCCCCAAACCCGGCACCCTCCGGCTCAGCACCCCTAGGCTCAGCACCCCCAGGCTCCGCACCCCCAGAACCTCACGCACAGGCTCAGCACCCCCAGACGCAGCACCCCAAGCAAACACCACCCGCAAGTAGCACCCTGAGTCGCTAGTGACCTCCATAGGCTTAGCCAAGGGGAGTGGGTCTACCTGAGACACACTTGAAGGAGCATGGACCCTGAGGAGCGAGGGGGTCTACCGGAGGGGACCTGGAGCGAGGAAAAGCGGCGGGGGAGGGAGAGGGGCAGTGCGGTAGGGGAAGAGACGGTAAAAGGAACCGACTTGTCAAAGGTGATGTTCTGAGAGGACAGAACATTGCGCGAGGTGGGGTGGTAAAACTGCCAGCCAGGCGCGTCAGGGGGGAAGCCGAGGAAGACGCAGGGAATGGTGCGGGAGGAGAACTTGTCCGCGGATGTATCGCGGACAAGGGCACGAGCACCGCAGACCAGGAACACCGACGCATCGCCAACCTCTCCCGTCCAACGTAGTGTGGGCGAGGTCTCCGGCAAGGAGACACGGGGCCAGAGGTTGAGCTGCTGCGCGGCGTACCGGACCACAAACAGCCACAGAAAATAGGGAGCTGCCGCATGGATCAAGGAGGTACGAGCGATCTCCATGACCAAGCCAATGCGGCGCTCAGCAACCCCATTTTTCTGCGGTGAGGCCGGAAGCGAGAACGACTAGAGGATGCCCTCCCCCTGACAGAAGGCCAAGCAAGAGGTCGGAGGAGAACTCACCACCTCTGTCAGAGTGCTGACGCAGGACAGGGAGGTCCTGGCGGAATCGCTCG